>JABCKO010007996.1:0-30588 GCA_018855915.1 Tephrocybe sp. NHM501043
CAAGCCGAGCAAGCCCAACGGCATGAAGCTCGAGATGTTCGTGTTTGATGTTTTCCCGTTCACAGAAAGGTTTGCTGTGCTGGAGGTGGCCAGGAAGGAGGAGTTTAGCCCTCTGAAGAACGCTCCTGGAACAGGTTCTGACGATCCGGACACCAGTCGTCGTGATTTGCTTGCTCAGCACAAGAGGTTTTTGGAAGGTGCAGGCGCCACTGTCCAAGAGGGCGTAGAGATCGAGATTTCCCCCCTCGTGAGCTATGCTGGCGAGGGGCTAGAGAGCGTTAAGGGTAAAACGTTTATAAAGTCCGGCTATATAGAGAACGTGGAGGAGTTGGACGTTTTGGCGTGAGGATCGCTATTCGTTTTCCTTAGATTTTACTTTCCCAACTCGCTCCACGGACACTTTACTGTTACAGCATCATGGACTTATCATGGACACACAACCTTTAATCATTTTCCTACTCCGACACGATGCATAACGAGCGACTAAAAGATGTGCCTGCCCCTACCAAAATTTGCTGCTGCCCACTTGCTTCGTCGTAAAGGATGTATTGCCCTTGGTTCATCTATCAGATAGATATATGACCGAATTCGGCAAAATTCGGGGAAAAGGCGTGCAAGATTGAATGTGAATTGGTAGACTTCTTTCTAATGTCGGTGTGGGTAATTCTGAGTGGTAATTGTTCATTATAATCTTCAAGTGATTAAGATTTTCGTAATATAAACGAGTCGAGGGACGAGCCGTTACGCATTACCACCAGTGTCAGTCACAGAAGTTTGCATTTACTGATACTCGCGTTGATGGGCGAGAGTGCGATGTGGGAGGACGTGAATAAGAGACCGTAAAAGCATGAATGAAAACAGGCGATGCGTTCGCCTTATGCAGGCAGCCTGTATGTACTAAAGTCCTTATTTACATTGGATTAGGTGAGGGTGCGGTTGCGTGTTAAGGCTAAACTTGGCGTCACCGCCTTGAACACGTCAAATTATCCTATATGAATGGTAAGTTTTTGACTCAATACTCAGGCTGGCGTTTTTCGGAAAGTGTAATATCCCCAAAGAGGACAGCTACATATACAGTCTCTCCACAATATCCTTCAGTTCGAAATTTGTTTTCAACAACTCCAGAATACTTGCAAGACGATTCCTATCATTGTCGGTGGCCATTTTCTCTTGGAGTGACGAGAACATGGTGATCGCCGCAGCCCTGTCTCCCTCGTAATCGCACCCTTCATTCCCAGCATCTATCAGCCTAGCCTTCCCATCTTGCACGAGCACATTGCGGGAGAAAACATCACCGTGTGATGCAGAGATGAGACTACCAGTGCAACCATCGGGGATAGTTGCCGTTGCAATATCCCGCAAGCCGGCGAGGACGTCACGTAGCATTTGCCAAGTTACGAAAGGTATTGTGTCAATGCGGACCCCAGACCACGGGTATAGCTGCCCCCGAAGGAGCATCATCCACAATGAATGCGGCAAGAGGGACAATGTGGGGGCTATGTCAAACTTGAAGGTTGAGGGCTACTTCCCTTTGCATGTGTTTCACATCGCGTTCGACAAGTGGCTGCTTCAAGGCATACGAAAGTCAATTCCAGGTGCAGGTCTCGATGGTATAGTCGTAAGTAAACGGTATGCTTGGTACGTCTGGCACAAAAGGATGGGGTTCGAGGTTTCTAAGTGGCCACGCAACACGCGCTTCTGGAAGCAGCTGGAATTCCAGTTTTTCATTATCGGAGTTGACATTAATCCTGTTAAAGCCTCCAGAAATACGATGCTTAGCAGCAACAAGGATTTTGGCCCAATATGGATCATCTAGGACTGATTCCTGAGAGCCATGGTCCGCTAGTATTGAATAGAAGCGTCGAAGGCGAATATCCAACAGATAGGCGATGAATGGACGTTCAATGTGCCGTGGCTCGGCGGCAAGGCACATAATATCCTCATCCACGGGCGTCGTGAGGAGCTGGTTTTCCTCGTGTGTTAGAAGTGGAAGAGGTAATGGATATTTCTCCTTTCCATCATCATGGTATTTACGGCCAATGGTCCAGTCCGTTGGAACAGGCATAATTCTTTGAGAGTGTAGTTGATCGTTTTTGCAATCAATGTACAAAATTTGGCATCACTAAAGTACCTTTTAGAAAAGGTTGTGTGTAGAGGACAACGGCGAAGTTGAGAAGCAAGAAGGTAAATGCCAAAGGGTGGGTTGACGTGCAACGTCTTGGTACCGCTATTTATGGAAATCGATAGAAACAACCAAGGAACAGTACATTGTTCACTCATCTCATTTGTGTGTCTCTAAGACAAGCTTGAACGAGAACGGAACAAAAGGTAAAGCATTGTTCTTGGATCGGTCAAGAACAAGAACGGAAGACGTTGTCGGGAGTCTGTATGATCATCTCCATAGATACTCACAACACCAATCTTGTGCATTACTGTTGCAACATGGTTGGTTGTTTTGGTACAGAGGGGCAGGTCGTGGCCGGTGCAACTTGAAGCTTGACATTCACGTAGGGGCCTCAAACAGTATGGTAATTGCCAATCATTTCTGGTCTCGAATCTCCTTATACTTATTACTTAAGTATCATTTATGTCAACCGTTTGAAGCCTGAAGGTAACCTTTGTTGCCAAACATTGGTTGGCTGTCGTTCTTCCTTTCCGATCTCTTATTCCACTGGTTGAACCTGGGATGCGCCCATCTCGAACAGGTGAAGTTTCTCCAACAGGCTTGCATTGAGCACTGGTTAATTTTAGTACTAGCATGTGCAGGCCAACCAAGGCAACATCGAACTCTGAATGACCTCTCCATCGAATTGATCGAAATAATTGGTCACTATCTCCGCCCCAAGCCACTCTCATCTCCGATGCTTCGAGAGGCATTCCTTCTTGATACCGACTACCAGGAGGAGACGGTGAACGCCTTCGCCGAGTCCCGGTTGTCTTTGAGTGCTCTCTCGTGCGTCTGCAGAGCCATCCGTGGGCCAATCCTGCCTCTCCTCTATAAAGAGGTGTTAGTTGATCTTTTTAACGAGAAGAAAGTATGTCGAGTCAATGCTGATAAGAGCGTGCTGGGTGTAAATCCACACCTCTTTCTACGCACGCTACTCAAACGGCCAAAACTTGCGGTCATCGTTCGCGAAGTTCTGATTCCATTTCCCTGGATAACATCTACCAAAGCCGCTCTTTCAGCATTCAAGAAAATTTTAACCACGTGTACTCATTTGCAGACTCTGGTCACATGCGTTAACCTTCGAGATGTGATTGGTGTCGTATCCCCCAGCTTGCAGTTGCTCAGTGTAAAGACCTTCATGGAAGATATTGATATCATACATGGTCATTTTCCTGGTCTTATTTCCTTTGAATTGGTGGATTGTTTATCACCCCAGGCCGTGTTTCCAATGACAAGCTTTGATGCTTTGGCGCCGTCGATGCCACTCAGAACACTTCGAATCCCACTTTCACCCCCAGATGCTTCGAAAGTGTTGAACTGTTGAATGGATCATTTATCGTTTTGGGTCAACCGTGTCCGACCTCTATTTTCGTATTGACCCAGACAGACCAAAATTACCAGGACTTCCAATTGGGTGGGGTGGTGATGTTGGCATGTTGGTTATCACTCACCCTACGTTTCGCAACCTTCATCTGGACTACACCTGGTTCAGTAAAGACTTTCCCCACACCCATCGCATTATGCTGAAACTCCGCCAATTACAACATCTACACATCTCATTTTGCCAGCCTCTCAAGCCTACGGATTTCCTCCGATTGCCGACTTCGTTGCGCAGCCTCACACTCTCTGTATTTGGCCAATACCCTCCCGATTTCACTACGTGGGGAAAGATAATTCCGCCCGTCAATGAAGAGGGCTTTATTGACTCGCTTATTGTCTGCCTTTCATCACCAGAAGCCCAAAAATTTAAGCTTCATGGAATAGCTGTTCTCGAAGGAAACCCCTCTGCTGATTATCCCTTCCCGACCGTGAATTTTCAATTGCTTCGTGACTTTTGTGACACACACATAGGAATACACTATTACGATAAATTACAGGAGGGGCAAGAATTCCAAGATGTAGGGCGAGGAGTCATACAATTGCTTTGTTCTTCCTTTTTCAATTAGCTCGCTGATTGTTGATTATTAGTCACACCTAACTGAGCCTAGAGTAACCTATGGATATCATCGATCATCGCAGGGCAACTTGTGATATATTCGATTTACAGTGCAATATACACATTTCGATCTCTGTCCGATCAGGCGACCAATAGGTTATCTTGTGTGGATCTCTGCAGATCTGACATGGAATATAAATAAATATCTGTTGTAGTACGCAACTGTGAAAGCGTACACACCATTGGCAGAGGTAGCAATCCTCATTAATCTTATATCTTGACGTTAACTGGCGAGAACCCTTCGGTCTGCCTGTGTCAGGGCAGTACTCGGTCATGGCACTATGCTGCTTCCTTTTCCTGCCGCACATATATGGGTACTGCCTCCAGACATGTCCACAAGTGGCCGAAAGGAAACACCAGAGGCCACAAGTTGCAGTCATTTCCAGGGATGGGTGTTGCCGACTCTAGAAAATCCTTGGAATTTGCAATCCATTGGTGAGCTTCAATAGTCACAGTGCGGGGGCGGCGCTGAGCAGGCGGCATGGGTGTTCTTGGAGTAGCCTTGTAGTCAAGTTGATGGTATTGGATGCAGTTCTCGGTCACCTATTTATACCGTTACTGGGGTGGCACTACTCGTTTGACATGTTCAATGTTGCCTCTATGTGTGTCAATTACAGCCTCTTGTATGCGAGAACAAGGGCCGTACAAAGACCTCAGCCATTCCAAGTTTTGATGGGTAATGGTAGTTGGGATGAGCGATTACTCTTGTAACAATATCCATGCTAACGTTGTAGTACTGGTATCGAACTGGGGCATTGTTTTTCTCATGACTTGCTGTCCTCAATCGTGTAGACAAAGATCGCATGGGCAATGCCCTTGTCAATTCCAACATCCTAGTTATTGCTGATATTGCTAAGGTCCTTGTTCTCTCGTGAGGCTGTATTGACGCACATAGAGGCAATATTGGAAAAGCCACGAGAATGCGCTCATTCCATCTGGTTGCTTGACCTTTGTCTTTGTCATTGCCTTGTCTGTCGGTCCGCCTGGGCGGAACGAAGTAAAGATCGACCTAGTCTGTGATCCACTTCTTAAATTGAACACCTGCCAACCTTGTACTGGCACCTAGTTCTATGTTGCTCTGGACATCATCGTCGCTCAATGGGATGCCACCAACATCAAGGTCAACATTATGAAAACGGATGTACGATGAGCAACCTTTCGTTCCCCACCTTGCATGCTCTCTTATATGACTTCATTGATACTTTGTTTCTCTGCCTTCCATCCACGGACCACGAGGCTACCCTCGCTGCTCTTCCGTCGTTCGTTTCCCGCATTGTGGCAACAGTGCATCCATCATTTTAGCTCAGTTCAAATCGCACATACTTTGTTTTTCAGGCGAGCGTAGGGCTCGGCGAGATCAATCGTCTTGCGGACCTCTTCTTTGGCACTGTGTCAAGAATTTGTATAGTTTATAGTGCCATCGTATGAATGGGATGTCACTTAGCTGCCAATGAAGGGTGATCGCTGTTAATTTTTCATGCCTCCTCATGATGATCGTTAACTCCGATCTTCTTCATAGGATACCGTCCCCTCAGCAAACACCTTACTACGTGACTTTATGAAGCTTTCATTATTGGGCCTCGGCGCTCGCCGTACGTTTCATCTTGCTATTCATTGTGAATGCCCTTATCTGATACAATATTTCATTAGAGCGTTCACACTGATGAATGCCACACCCTGAAGCTTCTGTACCAGTTTGATGTCCTATGTTACGTTTTTGGTACGTCTTCTTTACGCCACTGCCTTCTAGTATATTTCGTGATGGGGCGTGTGAACTCTCTCTGCACTTCACAGCATCTCTTCAAACGGTGCTTAGTCATAGGTATCAAGGTTTGCGACTCAAGGAGTGCTGGTGCCTGTAAGCGTAGTCCCAAGCACGCACATGAGAACCTATACAGCTAAAAGGCGAGACAACTGAACAGATACCCGTTCAGCCGCTGCATGCTATATATGTAGCAGTTATGAGTTCTACTGTAAGTCACACCGGGCTTACAGTGCCACCTTGAATGGATCGAAGCGTGTTGTAAGCCAGGTTATCGAGGGCGACGAGTTTCGATATTGCTTCCTCTCCTAGTTCAAGAACATCATATACACCATGTATTTTTGTTATGCGGTGAATATTGACAAAGATGAAACCGTGTGTATGAAGATATTATTCTAGATAGCTGATGGATGCATTCTTAGACAACAGCGAAGAGTGTAAGGTATGGTACGCCTCGTATCTTTCTAGCATCCTAAGTCCTCTTCTCCCGGCCGCCAACGCGTCTCACTTCCGCAACCAACCTCCTGCTTCCCAGCTACACCCCTCTTGATAGATATCACTGGCTTTCTGCTTAGCGTCAGTCACACCTTTCATGATGACCCCGAGCCTACGAAAGTCGATAGGCTTCAAGATCCAGCCGTCCATCCCAACCTGGAGAAGCTCGTCGTGTTGCTTCTCGAACAGCGAAGCCGAGACCGCAAATATGGGCGTTCGACCATTCAGCCGATGTGAAGGCCTCGTGGGGGGTATTGGGGATGTACGCTCAAGTTCTCGGATCTTCTGTGTCGATTCGAATCCATTGAGAATGGGCATTCTGCAGGACAACGTGTCAAAGTCAATCATCAAAGCGTGACAAAGTCGCTCACTGGAGGTCCATCAAAACAACGTCGAACGCTCGATCAGATTGGACCTTGTCAAAACCCTCTTGGCCGTTGGTCGTGGTGATCACGGTGTGACGGTCTAGGCGGAGCCGCTTCGCCAGAACCAGCCGATTAATGTCATTGTCCTGCAATCAAGAGGTGTCAGATTCCTAGATTATTGAAAGAAGTTCATATACATACTTCGACAACGAGTACTCTCAAGTAGGGATGCTCAGCGGTCTGGATTTCTGGAGGTAGTGAAGTGACAGATGAAAGATATGTTTGTGAGCGCCGGGCCATCGTCATGACCTCAGATGCGAAGGTATCGACCTTCACTGCTTTAATTGATGGCGTACGCGACCTGACAAACTCATTTCTTGTCTGAGAGTCGGAGGGAGGTAAGGTCCCTCCAGAACTATATCCGACCATGCTTTCAATAAAGCTATCGAGGTCTGAACCGCTGCTGGATCTCCGACGAAGATTGACCCCCGATCCCAGAGAAGACAAGGAGAGGGCAGGGGAGATTGGACTATGCGACGGTGCAAGTGGAATTAGGGAAGAGAAGCGGCTACCATTACCGACGTTGGAATCTACGCGAAGTTGGCCGCCTAGTTGCCTAATGATCCTTGCAACGACAGCTAGGCCAAGTCCTGAAAATGGTTTGAATCCAGTGCCAAGTATGCATGGCTCAAGACTTACCCAACCCAACACTCCCGGGCGCCCTCGGCTCCAGCGTACCGACCTGCTCAATGTCACGAAAGATGCCTTCGAGCTGTTCTGTAGCAATTCCCATGCCAGTATCTGCAACTGCAATGTCAACAACCGTCTCCTCGGCAAACCGTGCTTTCTCCGGTCCGTCAAAAACAGTGCAGCTGACTGTGATATCGCCATGTGTCGTGTATTTCACTTCAGGAAAGATCAACAGGCAAGGAAGAAGTTGTTCGAAGGACAAACGCACAAGCATTGGCAGTCAAGTTTTGCACAAGGGTTTGTATTTTCATCGCATCTCCAACGACTTTCCTGGGGCTGTCTTCAAGTTGCAAATGGAATCCAAGACTTCGCCTTTCCGCCTCTTTACGATAAAGAAGAGTAGCCTTTTCGATAGTATCACGAAGATCAAAAGGCTCATTAAATGATGTCTCCCTTCCACTTTCGAGTCGGGTTAAATCCTGTTTGGTCCATAAATAGGAGTCATACTAGGAAAACGGAAGGAAAGACGACGCACCAGCAGATCATTAATAGTGAATAGCAAGCTCTGAAAAAGTCAGGTCAGGCTAATAATAGAATGTACAGATGGCTAAACAAACCTTTGACGCTGCATGAGAACGCCTCAGATTCTCTCGAGCATCGGTATCCAAAGGCCCATCGAGCGCCATTTCGAGATAGCTATTTGGGGGTTGTGAGTATCCTGTGAGGCTGCTCTAGCATGTTTGGATTTACTTAATTATATGATTCAGTGGTGTTCGAACTGCCAACGACGCGTCAGCTGAGGGAAATTTGAAGAACTGCCAGCTACAGCAATACCTTCATGGCTGGCATTCGACAGTAGGAGTTCCGTTAGTTTTGTGGTCTGTAACGCGCTTTCTTTTTGCCTCCAGACTTCAATGAACTGACGGTACCTCTCAGCAACCACGTAGCATAAGGAACGAAGTTCTCTCACTTTTCCGTAGACCAAGGCTAAGACGCCAGCCGTTTCCAATTGCTCCTCTGTCCATGCTCGGCTCCGTCCTGCCACAATTTCCGACCAAGACTTGAACGATGTACGAGGCTCCAGCGAATACGCATGCTCGCGCCCATCTTTGTAAGGCTTTCCAGCCCACCGAACTTCTCGTGGTTGACCTTTACGTAAGAAAGCGATGAAATCTGTCCCTTGACTTGATAGCGGCACAAGGAGGAGACCAGCAATGACTTGTAAGCCTGATGTAATGGTCAGCGGAACACGTAATGCGGTGGCAACGGAAACAAACCTGTCGTGAGATTAAGGTCAGGAAAGTCCTGTATCACAGTTTGCGAAACTTGTATTGTGCTAAAAAAAAATGGTCGGCCTTTAATTCGGCAGTCATCGTGAGCGGACACACTTGAACTTTTTCAGTCGGAGATACTCTGCCATGATCAAGGTCTCCTGGCCATGTTGATTGTCTCCAATGATTTTGGCCCCTTCACCAATGACTAATATACCAGAATCCGCATCGAATAACCCTAGTAGATCGTCCGTATTGCTGACAATGTATCCAGTCTATTCCAAAACCCAGAATGAATCAATTTGTTGAAAGGTGTTGTTAACGATGAAAGCACCCACTGTATGGCGATCCGAAACCATACTATTGACCTAGTAGGGGTCAGGGGCTGAGACAAGGTCAGATACAGGGATACTTACTAGTTTTCGGGTGTGCAGTCTTTGTGCATAACTCAATCGTTCAATATTTCTTGATATTGATTGACTGAGGAGCCGAAGCATCTGTCTGACAGCGAAAGAAACACGCATCCCATGCGAACCGTACGAATGACATGTTATGAGACCCCAGAGAGAGCCAAATGCCATGATTGACTATGTTTCGTTGAGCTGCTCATAGGACCACAAAGCGCTTAGAACTCACAATGGACATTGATGCCTGTACGCCCATGTTGGCAAGGTCTTTTCGAGGCCATACATCAGCCTTGCGGGTGAACAAAGAGGGAGAAACCTACATTTGATGTGAATGGGGCTCATCGCACGTAGGTAGCAATGCGTCATGTCCTGTATGTTCATCGATTGGCATTGACAGGTCATTTGACAAACTCTTTGACTCACCAGTGGGACTTCAAGATCCGCTTTACTTTTGACAACAATACGAGCCGTAGTCTGTGATCGGTCATACAATATGCGCACTTTGTCTATCATTGTCAAAAATCGTGAGCTCCTGGAGGCATTGAATACCACAGAACGTACTGATTGCGTACAGAGCTCTCGCCTAATAACGAAATCAGCCGTCTGAAACTAATGAAGAAGCTTCACACAAGTTTACCTGTGCAGGAATATCAGACGCCGGAAAATGCAACCCCCTGTACAGATCGTTGGTTTTTGTCCAATCAACTAGCTCCGCAACGACCTCGCCATTCCAAGTCTCATCGAATTGATAGACCATAACCCGGTGAAACTCGGTCAAGTCCTGAATGACACCCACGACAACCTTCAAGAAGGCCTCCAGCGAATCGACTGCACCAAGTTGCTCATTTATCTGGCTGAGCACCGCGAACATGTCCATCATTCCGAAGCTGAGATGTTCGGTCCCAGAGGCTGGAAGGGGGCGACGACGTTGTGATCTCTGGTAAACAGTACTCCCTGTAAGTTTTGAAAAAGGAGAAGACTTCGTCACTTTTCGTATGCGCTCCAGCGCCGGAATTGGCTTAGAGTACGATGTTGTGCTCTCTATGATATCCTCCGAATTAGGAAGCCAACCCTCTGCACCATCAAGGCCACGTTCAATTGACTGCGGAGAATCGAAGCCTTGTGTCGGAACCTGTCGATTAAGGCCTAAGTTGAGACTTCCTGATGTTGAAATGCGGGTGGGATGAGGTATAGATGACGAAGATCCTCCAACTGCCTGTACGGGTGGGTAGAGGGGGTTGACTATATCTCTCTCTAATTCAAACTCCATGATAATCAAATCAGAAGCAGGGGATAAGGTGTCGCTGGTAAGGTTTGTCCTATGCATAGCGCACCAACATGTCCAGGACCGTCGCGTAGATTCAGGTCCCGAGGATCCAGTTCCAGGTGCTCCCCATCCAGAGAGAAGGAAGACTTGAGGTCCACTGTCGTCGTCGTCATGAGTGTTGGGAAGATATGGAATATGCTCCCATAGCTGATTGGCCTGTGACTCTGGGAGGATGTCCGTGAAGCACTCGAGGGAAAAAAGGTGGCGAGGAGAAAGTCCAAGAACTTCAGTCGAGTTCTGAGAATAGATATATACTTGACGAAATGTGCATTAAGAGTAACTCAACGTACCTCTGACACTTGACGAACAACCAAGGTATCTTCGAGTTCTTGCACAGCGATCAACACCCCAAAAGCTTGAACTGAGCCTGGTGTACAAATGGGCTGTACCATATGAGCTCGTTGCCTCAAAATGACGGTAATAAAAAAGACAAACCTCGTCTTCACACTTCTGCAACATTCCTTCTCGACCGACGATGACGTGGTTTCCATTCTCGTCCTCCATATGTTCGAAACGGAAGCTGACATGTTGCTCGGTTTCGGAGGTCACGCTACTCCTGCTGCTGAAGAACTCAGAGTTCGATGAAGAATGCGATCTTTCTGCTGATATGGAGGGCTCGACCGATTCTTCTCGAGACATTGGTGCTGATTCCGGCTCGAGGGGAACAGCGGTTGCAAATAAATTGTCATCGTTACGTTCTGGTGCTGAAGGCGGTCTACTCAATGGCAGGAGGTGGACGAATTCGGTAGGATTTAGAGGCATGTTTTTCGATGGGGAGGCCTGCCATCCCTCTGTACTACCTGGTCTGGAACGATTGTTTGCTTCAGACTGTCGATCGTGACCCGCTCCAGGCCGGTGGAGAGGTTGCGACGGGTTGAAAGGTGATATGAATGCATTCATCGAGTGACTAGAGAATGAACGAGGTAGCTCGGGGGAAGAGCCTGCAGGATAGTGACTGAAGTTGGGAGAATAACTTCGTCTCGAACGACAGGACCTGGAACTTCGCAGTCGTTCTGGCGAAGTGCTGGGGCTGATGCCAGGGCTCACTGACATTGACTTGTGATGAACTGCTGAACCTCGCAAAGAGGTCTGTTTCCCTTCTCTGTCTGGGTCCCTATCCGACCTTGAACTCCTAATGCTCCCATTCCAATCATTGGACGACTGAGACCCAGAGGAAGGTAAAGGTGGGCAGACTGTTTCCGGGGGATATTTTCTATTGGATAGATGCGGGGCACTGTCCGAAGCCTGAATGGAAGGTGCCACTTGATCCTCGGCGGCGGGCTGTATGAGGCCACTCAAAAGGGACTTGATAGGATAGATATAAGCAGTAGAAGACGACATTTTGAGCGAAATCCGAGCGTCGTCTGCAGCGCCAGCCTCTGAATGAGCGCCATCCATCGCTGTTGGTGGCGAAAGGCTCCGGGGAGATTGGATTGTAAGATGAGGAAAGTCTCAGTGACGGGGTCACGTGAACGCGCGTTTCGGAAAAGTGCGCGTGGCGTACTCTTCGTTTGCAGAGTGACACTCCTCCCCTCCTCCAATCGTACAATCGCGCATCTATTAAATACTCTAAAGGTACACTGTGGAGGTGTCCATACATCTGGAAAGCTTTTAGCAATAATTCGATGTATATTGACCAAGGAAATCTGACCGTGTTACATATTGGGGTCCAATCCGACTAGGCTGTCAATCGGTGTACGTTGAAAGATGTTCTGATAAAGTCTTGTACGCCTTCTTGGACCCCTAAATAGTCATGCCCTCCTGCCAGTGTCTTCACAAAGACTACCTTCCTACCGTCCGCTTCGAATTGCTCGACAATACCGAAGTTTGGTAGCTTCGTGATTGTAAGAAGTTCAGTCCTTTTCGCTGTCCACGCCTCGCGTTGCGCCCAGAACTTCTCCCAAGATTCTTGGGTGACCGATAAGCCTTCCGGCAAGTCCAAAGGCGGCAGGTAAGGTTTAAGAAAAGCATCAAAAAGGACGACTGAGTGGGTATGTGGTATATCCCAGTCATCTTCCGCGTGAGCGATCAGGACAGGCGCTTGGATTCGCTGATAGATTTATTGAGCCCACATGGCAGATATATAAAGAATAAGATTTGACGCACCGGTACAGCCCCAAGGCTATCGAATCTGTGGATCAAAGCCTTTGTTATCAAGTCTTCACGAATGAACAAAGTAAGCATTCCAGTGCATGCATATCGAACAATAACCTTACTCGGAACATATGGGACCATGGCCAATGGTTTCATGAGAGGAATCAGCCCAAAGAACTGGTACGTGTTGAGGACCTCTCGTATGCTGGAAAAGGGCTACGGGGTCTCAGTAATTATTTCACAAGAGCTTCTTGACCTACAGATAGTAACACAATACCACGCGGCCTGAGTCCTTCATCAGAAAGTTCAGCAGCAAGCTGTGACACAACCCCAGTTCCAAGGCTATGTCCCACGAGAAGTATATCATCCTCCTTTGCCCCTCGTTGTATCAGCCAGTCCCAAGCTGCGCGCGCATCCGTTACCAGGCCTTGTTCGCTCGGCGTTCCCGTACTATCAGCGTAGCCGCGATAGTCGATTGCAAGTACATTGGCACCGAGTCGGGATGAATAGGCCTCGTAGTGCATGACGCGTGCACTGAATGCACGTGTCGCGGCATTTCCGTGGAAGAAAAGGATGGTGGGATGGCGTTCCACAGCCGAATATACGTGGTCATCGAGGTTGAAGGGTATTTGTGGGAGTGCCTGGTAATACTGGTCTGACAAGATGAACCATGCTCCTAGAGTTTCGTTATCGGATGTCGTTAGGTGAAAATTCAAGGTCTTATTTGCTGGACGTTTTTCAGAACTTCCCTCATATTTGAAAGATCGAATTTACTCACGAGAAAGGCCATATTTCTCTGGTGTATCGAATTTGGCAAAGAAGGGGAAACGAAGCGCATTCAGGTAGAGTACACTTGCAAGGGTTCAAGGAAATGAATAGTATCAATTGTAAGGAGACGCACTGGGATTGGAAGAAGGGGACTGCCAACAGACCTATTGCAGCTGCATATAGGCCACCCAATACTGTAAGAACAAATCGAGTGCGTTCCAGAAACGATTTTTCTGGCATTAGAGGAGATGAAGCAAGCCTGGGTCAGTTGTATATGTAAGCTGTAACTCCATTGGCAGCTGTTGCCAGTCAGCAGTCTGTCCCTTCCCACCATGGACCCTATCCCTAGAGGCAGAGTAGATCGATTCAAACCTACGCAAGCTACATACATACTGATCTGACTACGGACTCTGCTGGTTCAAAATTCAAGGTAAACTGTTAATGGTACAAGCAAAGGTAAATCGGATTCGCTCCTGATTGACCTAACTTGAGATTTATGTAGCATTTCTTGCTGGTTCTTACATTCGCTCCTTTCGGGTAGGCGGGCTTGCAATAGATAGACGCTTTGTCTCTAACAGAACCTCCTCATTCTCTGCGGCTGTACCGAACCAAGGCTCTGCGACCACTCTTACCTCAGGAAGCCCCAAGCTTACCCT
Source organism: Tephrocybe sp. NHM501043 (assembly GCA_018855915.1). NCBI lineage: Eukaryota > Fungi > Basidiomycota > Agaricomycetes > Agaricales > Lyophyllaceae > Tephrocybe > Tephrocybe sp. NHM501043. The sequence goes on from JABCKO010007996.1 coordinate 13,999, forward strand.
GTTCTCCCCCACACTGACATGTCCGAAAATGGTCACAGGGCACGTAAATGCAAGTTCTTCTGTTGAATGTCGAAAATGAATCATTCAACTGTGGTTGAATATTTAACTGCCATATCAGCAACCCTCAACCAGACCTTATCTAACATGTTGTCCACTCAAAATGACGGAAAAACTTGGTGCCATCAAGTACTACCCGAGAATTATGAATTCAAGAACTGCGAGCACTGTCGGAATCGCGACTATGAAATTAAACGCGTCCAATAGTAGAGAAGAAGATAGCTCCGGAACACGCGAAAGAACCCCAAAAGAAGCTCGCAGCAGATGAAACTGATGCGGATAACTTATTGTCATCTCCGCGACAACGACTCGAAGGCGTGGACCATGTTGGAACAGAGGGTGATGGTGAGAAAAGTGATGACGAAGTAGAGTTAAGAGGGATAGAGAGGTATGTCAAAAATTATTGAGCACAGCAATACCTAAAACAAGTATACATTAGGGCTTTGAAAGCACAGAGTTTCTTCGAGCCATACATACCTTCAAAAGAACGCTGAAGTTAAATTCTTTGGGTACAAAATGTCATTTGACCCTCTGGTCACCTTCCGAGACCACGTTGAGATGACTGCTCAAGACACATGGAAGGCAACTGGTTGTCGATTTACACGAGTGAAGCCAATCATATGATGCCACAGGAAATTCACCATCATTTAGGATAAAAGACCACAGAACACTCTGAGCCGGGCATCGAACACGGTACCATTGCTGCATTTCAGCCAGGACAACGGCAGGACCTGACGTGAAACATCGTTCCTGTGCCAATAGCCGACTCGTCACATCTTGCCACGAAATCAATGATTCGAAGATCGAAATTATGACAAGCACCACACAAAGCATGTCGAGTTATCTTGATGTCGCCATGGCCAGAGGGCCTCAACATTGTTCGTGAGAACGTTGAGTGGCGTACACCTGTTTTGATGGTCAGCAAGATACAAGCTGCGTTCCCTGAAGTCACTGCACAGCAGGTGTACATGGCGTGGTCACAAATGAGCCAGCTGTACTTGCAGACAACGAAACGATCTGCGCATCATTTCGATCATGTACAAGTTGTGATTAGTTCTGAATTCTAGATATGGGCTTGTTGATCCTTCACATTGAAGGATCAGCCTCGAAACATTGTATTTGTACATATCTTATTGAGTAGCTATCAACATGATCATACAATGGTCTTATTTGTACATATCAGTGTGGGGGAGAATAAGGGAACTGGGAAGCCCCAGCTAGCTCCTCGCAGTTCCCACGGAACACAAACTTAAGCTTCCAGGTGCTAAACCCAGAGTGCCTAGAAATCTAGATGCGCCGCCAAATCGCTCAATTGCTAGATATTCGACTTCAACGGCTTCTACACTATCCTAGCTAATCTCCACCGAAGGATCGGAGTCAAATTTTCTACTATATTTTTAGAAGATCAAAGTTTAGTACGGGGGAAGAAAGCAATCGAAGTTGCTGGACATGAGTCAAATCATTTTCATGTGCCATGAAACACTAATCTTTGAGAAATTTGGTAGTCATTCCGATCAGCGGGTGATATGTTCCACGGCCAATAGAACGAAAAGGGGCGTTGAAGTTGAAGGGCCGCCTACCCCCTGTTTGACATACGAGTCCACGCCAGAAGAACGAGTTTGACGTCACTTCTGAATCACAGAATGGAGAACTGCTGTGGGTCAAATTTTCAAACCTTATTTGGCCCTCTCCATGCAAAGTTCGAAATACACTAACACAGTGGTCCAGTGGGCCTCTAAGTAGCTCTATATATTCCGAACAAGGTCTCTTCCAACATCTCCCATAGAGCTTCTCTCATTATTCAAAACATGCCGAATCACGAAAAAGCTCCCTCCACTGGTTCTCCCTCCGTCACCATACGCCATTCACCTAACCATTTCACGTGGGTCAGGTCTATTGGGGCTGGTATTATCTTAGACATCCGGGCACGAATGCCTTGGTATATCAGTGATTGGAAAGACGCGTGGAACTATAGAGTCGTTCCTGCCACTGCACTCATCTTTTTTGCAAAGTAAGCACCACGATGAGGGCTCGCAGTACATATTGTAACAGTGTTACGTGCAGTGTTCTCCCAGGCATTGCATTCTCTCTGGATTTGATAGAGACGACTGGGCAATACGGTGTGGCGGAGGTGTTGTTGTCCTCTTTCATGGCGGCATTTATGTTCTCGATCTTTGGCGCACAACCCTTGACAATTGCTGGTGTCACAGGTATGCTCAACCCAGCATCTTTAGAATTACTCAACGACGAGTGTGTAGGGCCTATCACTGTATTTAACAAGACTATATTCGATATCCTAGAAGGCCGCGATGACTCTCCCAATTACCTGCATTTCATTGGATGGGTTTATCTGTGGGCTGCCATTATCCACTGGATTACCGCGATCCTCAACTGTCAGTCATGATCTTCTTCGCTCCACTCACATGCTTCAACTCCACATAGGGTGCAACTTTCTCAAATACGTGACCCTCTTTTCTTGCGATACCTTCGGGTTCTACGTATCGTGGGTCTATTTACAGTACGGCATTCAAGTCACGACGCGGCAGCTTCAGTCTAACGACACTTCAAACTCTTCTGGCCCTCTGGTGTCGATTATTCTCGCCCTATTGATGCTAGTCACATCATTTTTATTCCAATCGTTGTCCCAAAAAACGTTTTTCCACCGGCAGGTTCGGCGATTTTTGGCGGATTACGGAATGCCCATGTCCTTAATCGCATCATCTGCCATGGCTTACTGGGGAAGGTTTAACGCTGCAAACCCGAGCACGCTACCCATTGGCCCAGCCTTTCAGCCTGCTGGCGGCCGGGAGTGGCTCGTCCGGTTCTGGCAATTAGAGGGCAAATGGGTTGGTATCGCCTTACCCTTCGGCATCGTGCTTTGGATTCTCTTCTTCTTCGATCATAATGTATCGGTGAGTGGGCAGATTCAAACAGAAGTGCCACAGGCTTACATGAAATCGCAGTCCCTGATGGCACAAAGTTCCGACTTTCCCCTACGCAAACCGCCTGGTTTTCATTGGGATTTCTTCCTCTTGGGAATGACTACCTTCATTGCTGGCCTCCTTGGATTGCCTGCTCCCAATGGCCTCATACCCCAGGCACCTATACACACATCTTCTCTTCTTGTAATGGGGCGTCAACGAAAAAAGAGAGACGAAGAAGAGGACGCCGCAGTTTATGAATCTGGGGTTCAAACCCCTGAAACACTTCCTGATGCCGCCACCGTCAAAGAAATGCAACCTCCCGGCGATATGATGCTAATAGAAGTCCCAGTATCAGTCGTTGAACAGCGTGTATCCAATCTTGTGCAAGGCTCTCTCTGCCTTGTTCTGCTCACAGGACCATTCCTACATGTTCTTAATCTCATACCCAGAGGTGAGCTCGACTCATTTTTCAATGCCGTCATGTGATTTGAAGGTGCTCCTCAGGGGTTCTCGCTGGCCTTTTGTGAGTTATATGTGTGGCTAGATGAATACAAGATTGGCCCTTACGCACACCCTGTCAGCTGGTTCATGGGCGCTGATGCCCTGCGTGGTAATGGCATTACTCAAAAAATACTCTATTTCCTTCGAGATAGAAAGCTTACTTCAGACGACGAGCCTCTTAGGAAAGTGCGCAAGTCACGGATCCTTCTATTCATCGCAGTGCAGATCGTCGGTTTTGGCGCTACATTCGCCATCACACAAACGATAGGTCAGTTACTCCTCCCCGCATGTAAACGACCGCCATAACGCCAACTTTTCAATTGCAGCTGCCATTGGATTCCCAGTGATCATTATGTTGCTCATCCCACTTCGCGTCACTCTCATCCCTCGACTCCCTTTTACGGCGGAGGAACTGGCTATACTTGACCAGCCAACCGCATCACCATTCGTGAGTTTTCCTTTTCATGTTCCCAAGATCCCGACGCCGTTTCTTCCCGAAATGCATTTCCCTGCGTTTGACAACTTTGGGAAATCTGAAGTTGCGCTTACACATCACTTCCTTGTGTGTAGACCATGGAATCGGTCGGAGGATCCTTATAGGAACGAGAAACCTCCCCGATATCCAATTGTCGGGGAGAATCGACGATCAGTTATCTCAGAAGTTATATAGGAGATCTCAGTCCCAACTTGCCCCGACACGTATGTATCTTGAAATCAATGCATATCCGAATTTAGATGTTAGGTCAAGGTGCCCTCTGTGCAACCTCGTGTGCATGTATGATATCATCAATCAGCAGACCAGGAACTATCGCGTGTGAATGATAACCTAGAGCTGCCTTAAATGAGGCCAGCCGAAAATCCCCCACTCGTTCTGAAATATTTTTGACCCCTCCTCGGCGTCCCTCTGCGAACGAAATGACCGACAGTCAAGTTTTGGGTGTTGTGCTCCTCGTTCGACATGGCGATCGTCAAGGTAAGGTTTATTAGCAACCCTTCCCTGACCATTGTCTTATCAGATAATCTTCACAGGTTTCTATCAAAATCCCAACACCTATACACCATCGAATACGATCCTGACGCCCCTCGGAAACGTCAGCTACCTCACTTTTGCGTCTAAATCATGCATCTAATAGCTTTCTTCTCAGCAACAAGAATTTCAGCTCGGAGAGCGACTTCGGCAGTTGTACCTGAATGCGTCTTCGCCTTCTTACATCGATGGAATGAACAGCTCGCTCGTCAACGATGCCCAGTTCCGTGTTCGTGCAGATGCCGGTGGTGAGGCTGGTGTCATTATGAATTCCGCTTTATCGCTTTTGCAAGGTCTGGTCCCCGCCAACCCGGGATTTAACACCACTCTGGCCAACACGACCACCATCACGGCCCCATTGGGCGGATATCAGGTATGGAACATTCGTTACCTTTTGGTGTATTATTATTATGCCTGAGTCTCCATTTACAGTATGTTCCTAGTAAGTTTGAGTCATGATCTTATGGGTGAGGAGAAAATGGACCCATAATATTCACAGTCGAGTCCGTCGAACCCAACAACGATATTTCGCTCGAAGGATGGACATCTTGTAATGTACGTGTTCATTTCATTGTTTGATCGAGTCCACCAGTAACATGCTCCGCAGACGTTCACCACAGCAACGTCTGCATTCTATAACTCAACGGAGTTCAAGGCAAAAGCTGATGAATACAAATCCTTCCTCGCATCTTTGCCGCCATATCTAGATGGACGCCCAGTTAGCCTTGAGAATATGGTCAGATTAATTACGGCTCCGAAATTCGCATTACTCACTCACTTTCAATTCTACAGTGGAATGTAAGACGATATCCGGGAATACGTGATCCGCACTTGACAACATTATAACCAGATTTACGATTTCATGAACGTACAATCCATCCATAACGAAGTCTTCTCTAAAGCGTTACCCGAGGGCATGCTCGAAACTGCCCGTGACTTGGCCAATTGGCATGAATATCATGTGTTTTCTGATCCTGAGCTATCCGGTATTGGAAACAGTATGTACTCGTTGACGTCCACTGAATCATCGGTCTGACTGTATCTTAGTTGCTGGCCAGACAATTATCCCATCGATTATTAGCGGCTTCAAGAGCATCGTCAGCGAGACCGACCCCGTCAAATTTGTCTACCATGCCATATCATACAAGCCGTTCATTTCCCTCTTCAACATGACCAAAGTTGCGGAGGCTGCGCCTGAAGTTGCTGGAATAGGTAGACAGTTTGCCTTCAATCCTCTAACAACATTTACTGACAAGTCATGGCTAGTCAACTATGCCGCGGCTGTAGCACTGGAAGCTCGCCAACCCGCAACTGGTGGGGAGCCCGTTCTGCGACTCAACTTCATGAATGGCACAGACGATGATTTCAAGACCTACTCTATTCTCGGCTCCTCATCGGACGTTCCTCTCAACGACTTCATCAACTACCTCCAGGTAGTGTTAGCTCTTTACTTGCCTGCTCCTCTGTGGACTGATGCCCAGATGATATAGCCTGTGGCCATCGACGCTCTCCCTGAGTGGTGCTCTGTGTGTGCCAATACCCAGGACAGAGGGTGTGCTACTCTCACTACCGTGGCTGCCTCGGCTGTTGCGAACAGCCGCCCGACTATTGGATCTGTTGGCGCGGGCTTCCTTGGCGCGGGCTTGATGTTGTTTGTGGCACTGGCTATGCTTGGTGTATTGGCTTTCTTGGGCTGTTTGACCCTCGGTACTGGGAAATTGAAACGTATGCGCTCCACGAAGGGGTCTGTCGTGAGTAGTCGTGGACCTCTTTTTGGTCTTAGAACTGACGTGAGAGATGTGCAGAGTGACCATGAGGACAAGGCCTGAACGATAGTACGCGAAAAGAAATCAATATGACCACGATAAGGAACACGATCATGTCATGATTATCGCTCAACATATACAGTATGATCAGGTATCACAACTCAAGTATCATCAAATCATATTGCATGTTACATCTATTACTTACATGCAACCGAGGTCCATTTCTAAGGAACACCCGACATCATGCATCATCTGAAATCGCTGCCCTGTTCGTCATATCCTATCATATCATCATAATCCGAATGTTCGTGAAACTCGTCTATGAAGGATCATGAGCGACTGTGTGTCAGTGACAAGAATTGGTGCATACCATTCTCAGACGAAGAGTCGTTGTCTTCAGGATAGTCGTTTTTGTAATACTCTTCCGCTGAGCAAGAACATTGAACATCGTCAGTAGCGTTGTGATGGTGAATCACAAACCGTTAGAGTCCTCGTCTGCTTCGTCCTCTTCTTCAGATTCCGACGCGGAGTCGTAGGAATTGGTTATTGAGGGTGGAAGGCCCGATCTGATTTGCGTTAGCAGGGACGTGGTGGGATGAAATGAGGCGAGATGTACAGGGTTGCGACATTTGCGGCTTCGTTCCATTCGCTGAGCGTCGCCGGTCTGTGGTAAAACACGTCCCACACATAATCGTCTGTCTGCATTTTATCATCTTCACTGGGAGTCGCGTCTTTAATTGATGGTGATTCTAAAATATCATGTACTTTGAAACGTGAATATAGAACGAGCACACAGCATACAGGCAGTTCACTCACGCTTGAGATAATCGTTTAGCATTGGTAAGAACTTGTCCATTTCGGGGTCTACGACAGTCGATGGCGCCTTATCAATGGTGAGGACGGCATCGAACATCTTGAAATCGGGATGTGTAGACTTTGACGGAAGATCTTTGCCAGACAGGACCTTTGGCCTTTGGAGTAAACGCGTCGAGGAGTAAGTCACAAAAACATATGTGGCTACCTACGGTTGAGTGGGGCGCGGTATCCTCACTTGTCCGCTGCGTTCATCATCGTTATCATTATGGCTTAGAACCGTATAATGCCGTGCTTCGTCCTTGTGTTTCGGGCCAGATTGGGGGACACGTTCGGGCTCGATAGTAGGTACCGAGTTGATTGCATCTGCTGCCTCGCGAGTGAGCCGTGAAATTTCGTCCTAGCAATAGCAGATCTTCAGCGATGCATGACACCAGCATGTACGACTTACGCACCTGAATTATTTTTGCCTGCTTCTCATCCTCCCAAGCATCCTTTTCAACAGTCTGTGCGAACTTAAATACACCTATTCCTCTTGATTTCTTTCTTCGCACTCGAGATTCTACGACTGATCATGACGAGGGTTGTATTGGGAACTATTCACAAGGTAAATGAAAGTTGGGGTATCTACCGAGCGCGTCGAGAGGCTCCTCAGTACGTTTCCTCTTGATCCGGACAATGGTGTACGACTGCGGCGCTGCATCTTCGGCATCTATATCCATGGTCGACGTACTTATCAGCGGGAGGTCGGGGTTGATTGGTGGGCAGCTAGTTAAACAGCGTCATTCGGTTGATTTGAAGCTTGTTGTCACGTGTTGACTGGATATTTTCGGCTCGGTGACTTCGGTTCACTGTTGTCTTACAACTCTACATGCCAAATTGCTGTAGAATCATACGAGTCAAAATGCTGTGGCGTATGCGGTATACTCCTTGCTGTAAATTCACGGTAGACAGTGTATTTTGACCCGATCAGCCTGGAGGAAGGACGCGTGCTACAATTGCGTGGCGGTGTTCCGTTCCTTGTGCTCTTTCTGTCTCTTCAGTTCATGATCATTCAGGGGCAAGGGGACTCCTCCCCTTGAACATCGCCACTCGACAATGTCTCCGGTGACGCTATCAACAATATAAATAACCTTTTCAGATGTTTTCCACTGTTTAGATTCTGCCTTCGAACTACCTTGGCATTGAGTGGACTGTCGAAGAATCAATCCTGCTACTATGATGACACTTTTTCTGTGGCTTCTAATCTTCCTTTGCTTGTTACTTGCCGTCCTTCGACTCTCCCAACGTCGTGCCCACAATTCCCCAGTCTTTTTGAGGACACGCATGTTTGAATTTGGGCATCCGTGGTAGAGGGGACGCTGTCCTTACAATGGGCTCGGAATCGTTATGGAATATGAGTGTCATGGCGGTGGGCCCATGTTTGATCTTCTGACCTTGTTAAAAGCTGAGTCGCCTGTTAGGATCTATGCCATTGTCGAGTCTTGGATAAGATTCGCTAGTAACAAACAATGTGTAGACTTCTTACAGTACGATTGTGCACACTCTTTATGGTGTCACAAGCAAGAAAGTTGTTGCAATGGCCACCTCATACCCACATATCATTTCCATTTACAGCTGTATCCGCCTAGAGTTCCTCTTCACCAACAGGGCCCACCTTTCCAGGGCTACCAGCAGTCTTCCAAGCCCCGAGAATGAGACCAACGACATCGTCGATCCCCTTCTTCTCCTTGATACTACTGAAGACAGTAGGTCCGTCCCCACGCATCAACTTTGAATCTCGTTCCATGACCTCGAGTGAGGCGTTGACAAGAGGAGCAAGGTCAATCTATGTTTAATCAGTCAGTCCGCTGGCTATCTCGCCTGAATGATATGGACCTTGTTAATGACCAATAAATCTGATTGGGAAATTCCTGGGCCACCTTTTCGAGGAATCTTATCACCACCCTGAAAACAAGGTAATCTCATTAGATGCTCGAGTTTCGCACGTCTAGTGAAATGATTTCTTACTGAAACATCGATAACATAAATGATATAGTCAGCCAGCTCCCTTGAATAATTGGCGGCCAAATTGTCTCCGCCACTCTCGACAAAGAGGATCTGGCAGCCAAATTTGGCCTGCAAGGTCTCCAAAGCGCCCATATTGGCACTAATATCCTCGCGAATGGCAGCATGAGGACAACCACCTGTCTCGATGGCAAGAATTCGCGATGCAGGCAATGCGCGGTTCTTGATCAGAAACTCCTGATCTTCGCGAGTGAAGATATCGTTCGTAACAGTTGCTGAAAGGAAAGATCAGCCGCTTTATTCTTTATTGGGAGGCACGAAATGTACCAATGTTCATCTCCTTCCTTAGTTTCTGGCATAGAGCTAGTACGAGCGCTGTCTTGCCGGATCCAACGGGCCTGGCATATATGAGGTCATGTCTGCGCATAGTACATATAGATAATAGTTAATTGTGCGAACCCGCCAATTCCAACGGTGAAGCCTCTCTCTTCAAAATTTCGGAGAGAGTAGTCAGGCAGATCACGTTCCGCGAATTTGCCTACGCAAAAGCTTGCGTGAGAGTCTTAATCCACAATTTCAAGACATGTACCAGGGTGATCTAATTGTTCATGAGTATGACCATGGTCTCCGCCATGAGAGTGGGAGTGCGATTGTGAGCCATCGTGTGTATGTGAATGCTGAAATTCGTTGGAGGCAGAAAGACTGTTAATGAAGGGGACATTCATCGTGAGGGTGTTGAAGAGAGATAAGATAAAAGCCAAAGCGTTTGACCGTTGAAGCGCCAAGCACGAAGATTGATCCCACCATCACAATCTTTTCGTTGCTGCTAGACGACGATCTCATATGAGAAAGACTTCAAATGTATTGGTGACCTATGAGAGTTCAGGTGATGACGAAGCTGACGAGGCGGAGGAACAACCTAAATTGAAGAAAAGGTCTGTTCGTTAACATCTTGGTTCTCTTCTCTGACATTGCTGCATTAGAAAACTTCCTTCTCTTCCTTCCAGTTTACTAGTCCCAGCGCCTATAGATCGGCCGGAGCTGCACCAGGGCCGAATACGCACGCAGCCTCACGTAGAAGGACAATGGGCTGCTCATGTATATGTTTCCTTGCGTTTGCAGAAACATTCACCTTTGAACGTACTTGTAGCCGATGTTTTGAGGCACGCGAAAGAGACGGCTTCTACTTTGAATGATTTTGGGAATGGTGACTTATCGAGAAGCCGTGAATTGCATATATCACTTTCTCGACCAATTTACCTGCGGGCTCATCAACGGGAAGACTTGAAAAGAGCAGTCAAGACTACATCAAACAGATTCTCCCCGTGAGTTATGGAGTATCATGCACTACACAACCTGTATTGATCATTGTTTCTCCCAGTTTCAAGATCTCGTTTGCGGCTTTTTCTGAACTCTTCAATGACGAACATACAAGAACATTTCTTACAATGGAAGTGGGCGCAGGGCATCAAGAGGTGTGCTGTGTACCCACCAGATATACACATGAGTTAACATGGAATTTACAGCTCAAAGCCCTATCTGACGCCCTGACGCCTGCACTGAAAACTATCCGGCAGAAAGAGTTCTATTCAGAGCCTCGTTTTCACGCATCGATTGCATGGGCCCTCCTTGATCATCGAACGAAAAGCACGACCGACGATATCTCCTCCACAGGTGCCGGAGGTACCTCGACTATTCTCCCCTTCCCCAGCGATACTTCCGGGTTGGCATTCCCTACTATCCCCAGTCTCCCTAAGGGCATGGTATCTACGCTTAATGGCCTCTTCAGTGAGAGATTATCTGCGGCAAGGACAGGCACCTACGATGTCGAAACGGTGACTGTAAAGATTGGGAAAGAAACTCACACCTGGTGTCTCTCCGGAGATTGAACTCATGGAGAATGGGATTGAATGGGGTCTGCCCTCATGATGATACTCACGCCGTCTCGCTATTAGTCGCCAGCCCTCTCAGTAAAATGGGAAATGAGACGTTCTTTACAAAAGCCCCTTTCGTTTGCTTCTGGCCCTCCTTCAGTTTGTTCCTTGATTGACGTACCTTGATCACCGATTTTGACCTCATGTGGCCAGATGGCAAATTATCGTCTTTATTGATCGGCTCTGAAACTTCTGCCGCACAATATCCATAACACCGTGATCGTGCTTTGCAACTGCATGGCTTGGCAGAGGTTGGGCTGCCATCTAGTTCACCTATATAAAAGCACTGAGTGGCTTGAATCAAACCTGTCTTTTGATTGATTAGTGTGACATAGCCTGGGATGTGGATGTAATTTGCCTCGAAGGAGGTTGCTTCGGCTTCATGTACCTATGTACTCAATGCTGAATTGACGAAACATGCATACCTCAAAATCAAATGTGCTGTTCGGCCTCATCTGCGGCAGAACAAATCTCACACGACATCAATGTTGCGTCAACTGCATGTTGAACCTCTGGATCCAGAAACCTGTTGTTTTACCTATGGAAAAAAGGGGAAGAAAAGCGATGCCCGTGACTTGGAATGGAGTCAGCATGTGGCCGAAAGGAATTCAACGCCACATTTTGGGTGTCGGGCCACAGAATCGAGGGAGATTGAGTGCAGAGAACGAACAACCGTTTTCGGAAACGAACTGAACCGTATCTTTTTCTATGGATCTATCTGTTGCCGATGAAGGTTGAAGTCCGATCGCAAGTACGAACAAAAGAACCGTCGGATTTGCGAGCTCGGAAGGGTTCGACGGAAGCAAATTTTGAAATGCCGAAGCTAGGCACAGGCACATTTTCTTCTGTCAACCTCATGCAGTTGGACGTTCGGAAGGCTTATATTCCTGCGGCTGGAGGGCAGGCCCTGATGAACTATGAATGTGCACGACTTGTCAACGAGTATCACCGAGATCACAGCTCAGCGGAAATGCCACGTCAAACGACTACTGGCGGTCTTAAGTTTACTCTATTCGTGGCGCTTATGCGCATAATTTCCTTCGCTTCCTTGTTAGGTTGACAATGAAGAGATGGCGATGGCGTAGAACGGCCAAAGAACGGCTGCCCTGTTCCGTTGTCGGAAAATTTTCCCAAAGTTCTGTTTTACAGATCGTATTTTCTTTGAGGAACAGACGGTCGGCTTTGATTAATGACTCCTTGTGATCAATATAACCATGCCACAAGCCTGTCAACAATCCGTTCGAGTATTTACTATACGAAGCTTGCCGGGATAAGGCTTGCATTTATACCATCTGAGGCTGGAGAACCGTCAGGCTAACCGGTTAAATTATCAATAATGGAAGGATGCGTCCACAAGAAGCGACTTGGCGTCCTGGAATGGTAAACGCTAATGAGTTAGAGAGTCTTCTCTGTTAACTCACCATAAATTTTACTTCATTCACGAAAGAACAGGCGGTGATCTGTGAGCAGTATCAATCTGAGGTGCCCAGTGAGGCAACCAGTAAATAATCATGGATTTGCGTAGTTTACATCCACATGAGTTTTAGGGTGGTTTCGACCAAGAAGAAAGGAGACAGACTTAGAATCATGCAGCTCAAATCATGTGAGGCAAAATCGACGAGCGACAATTAGGCGACTGATTACAGGCTAATATCAAATGTTAGTAGTTATCAGACGTGTCTGCTTGTTGAACAAGAGCCAAAGCCGCTCGAGAACGAGGCCGAATCTGACAGCGGTAGGAGCACGGGTGGCTGGAGGCAAGTCTCGTGTTGGCATCAAGCATCATAGGATAAGGAAGACAAAGAACGCACCTAGTTAGTGACGTCTCAAATTTGGCCTCTGGCACTATGGGCTTTCCATCCCCGTCCAAAGCTTTTGTGATATTCAATGTTGATAGAATGGTTGCCATCGCAATCCAAAGACTAGCGTCAGCAAGATGTCTTCCAGGACATTTTCTGGTCACGGGGAACAAGTTCGTCAGCGCACATATGACAGGAGGAAGAGACCGGGTAGACCTTCTCCCGAAGCCCCATGATGCTGCAGGCAGTGGTTCACCCCGCAGATAACGTGATGGATCGAAACTGAAAGGATGTGCGTAGATGGACTCGTCCCAAGTCATACCTCTAAACACAAAATGAGTGATAGTTCCGTTCATCAATAGCATATAGTAGGAGTCCTTATTTACCTGATGTTCGGGATGACCATTGATCCTTTCGGGATGAGCATGCCTTCGTAGATATCATCTGCCATGGGGCGATGCGGTGCACCTGTGAACAACATCAGATGATGAAAACACCGATGGTTGGTCTTAAGGAAATTAGCTTGCCTGACGGAAGGGGATGATGCCATCTTTTGCAAGTAAAAAGTCAGCTTGTAGTATATCAGCATGAGTATGCAACTGAAGCTAACCGGAGCGTTTCTCGAAGGATGTTCTCTAGATAGGGCAAAGACTTGCGATCATTAAATTCGGGAAGCCGTCCAGTGCCTATAACAGCATCGAGCTCTTCCTGAGCGCGGGCCAGACATTCAGGGTAGAGAACCATTGCAAGTATAAAAATTGAGAGGGTTGAGGAAGTCTTGAATGGCGAGGATGAGATAGGTATGAAACACACAACCTGAACTCACCGTATCCACGCCGGCTACATACATGGTAGCACCCATTCCTTTTATGTCTACAAGGTTGTAACCGACATCATCGCCTTCACGAGCATGGGCTTCTAACTGAGACGCCATGATCGATGTTCCTGCAGTTCCCTGAGCCTATGCGCGTATTGGATATGCAACGTTCCACAGGAATTATTTGCACTCACTGTATGGGCTTGCACTTCCCGGAATGGAAAGTCATACAGTTCTCTGACTCTGGGTACCTGGCGTTTCGCGAAGTGAACATACTTCGTGCCGGGGAACCATGAGGGCATATATTGAACTGTGGTTGGCAGTTGAGATATACACTTGTGCTCAGGCTGACATCACTTACGGAACGGGAATATTTCAATCAAAACCCCTCCTCCCGAACCAGCTTTTGCTAGTGTTTCGCTAGTTTCAACGGCAAGTGCTACGTATGGATCGTCGTCAGAATTGACATGGTGCCCAAACCCAATTCTCGTGATGATGGAGACTGCGAATCTATGCCGCGACTGAAATCAGAATGGTGCAGGCAGATCTAGCATGATATACATACCTGCCCAAGTACTTGTCTCTTTCTTCTGGGTGCTCGCAAAGATTCTGAACGAGTAAGCGGGCCTCGCGAAGCTGAATAGGTTGGAACTGTACAACGGAGGTTTTATTGAAATTGTCGTGGAACATGCGCCGATGTTGGTGAAAGGTTTTTCCATATCGCATTCGTGCTAAGTTCTCGGTCCATCCCATGCTTTGGGTAAACATGAGTCTTCGTAGCAGAAATTCGTTGTATCGAGACGACTGACATGTTGAGGACTTTGAGAGGCCCGCGGTCACTATAAATTGAACTCCTCTTGTCCAGCAACTCGATAGCGGTGTGGACGTTGTTCAAGACGATCATCATCTTTCCAGCAAAATTGAGGTGCATGATTCCGCCTAGTCATCGTAGGAATGAGCATACTCCATGTGCGGCTAGCGGTTTGCTCACCATATTTCTTACCAAGCTCGTAGAAGAAAAGATGGAAGTCGGAGGACGGCGCGATTCTCAAATGACCGATCAGGGGGTCTGCTGGAGGTGCAGGTGGGAGGGGTGGTTTCTTCACGCCGTAAAGGTAGTTGACGAGTATTAAGGCACAGGGAACAAAGAGGATGAGATAGTGAGCAGGCATTTCCAATCATCAACAATGAAACGAAGCCCATCTTATGTAGAACCAGGTACACGACGGCGATACTATGGCCTATTATGCAGTCGGCAGGACCCCCAAGTCGGCACCCTCTGATCCTCTACCACTTGACGTCGCTCTCAGCAAGATTTCTGTCTAGATGTCGTTAGTATGAAAAATTATGTAATAGACAACTTGAAAGAAGGTAAAATACCTACTGGTTGTTGAATCCCTTCTCCGCTATGGTTGGTGGGCTTGTCACGCTTTCGTCACGTACTTACACCCGTCCATGCCGCAGTGGATGATCGGCTTACATTGATGGCTCGCCTGTTGTGAACCAACAGCAAAATCAAATTTACTTGAATTGGACTCTTCTACGGCCTGATATCACTTATATTCACGTAGGGAAGTGACATTTGTGACCTGCCGAGTAAGTAGAGGGGCCTGCCCAAGGTGCTGGGATTAGAAAAAAACACATCAACCCAAAAATGGACGTAAATTGGGCTGGGAAATTGATATTTGGAACCTCCGGTGCCATCCGGGCTACCAATATTCAGATATTGGTTTTTTTTTTCATCCGTGGGAAAAGACTCTCATAATTTTTTTTTCGACCAAACGGCTGATTCTGCATCGTTTTTAACAAAAGTTTTCGAATCTTTTTGGACTACCTATCACATAATTTGCTTTATTTGGCAGGTCAGTTACTCTGTAAGACTGTATAGTAGTAAATTGTGCTCAATTAAAGTGACCACAATGCTTCAACAAATGATTGGAATGTCTCGGACATTGAAAAAAATCAATTTCCCAGTCTCATTTACGTGTATTTTTTTTTTCAATCCCGGCACTCCCTTGGGCCTGCCGACTGCATAGTGGGGCATAGTAAAGGCGAATTATCAATTGAGTGGGTGTCCACGGCACGGCAGCCGCTCATTGCACAAGGACTCAATTGAAGTCGACTTGAAAGGGATCGAAGAGCCTGTGAATCATACCACCACGGGCGAAACTGCAGTTCATCAGTCTTTCCATATAGAAGAACCGTGGGAATTTTCGTGACAAGAAGAAAATATGTAGCAATTCAGCAAGCAGCAACACATAATTCTATGGACTTCATTACGGTTGATTTGCTTGGAACGTGATCGTCACAGGTCCAAGTCAAGATTGAACAGTATTATTCATTAATCAGCGTGCCGCGCTCAGTAGTTGTCAGATGTATCGGCACCCAAAATGAGATCCTTCGCGGCCTGGCTGCGGGGCTTGACGGTGCATGGGAAGGAACGAGGGCGGCTAATAATAGACAATGTGAGCTGCTGTGTCGCACGCAATGTGAAGAAGTGCAGACCTTGAGACCGAAGTTTGAAATACTTCCTCAGGAGTGATTTCTTTACCATCCTTTCCAACGGCCTTTGTGATGCTGAGCGTCGATAAAATCGTAGCGATTGAAATCCAGAGGGTACCGTCTGCCAGGTGGCGTCCTGGGCAAACCCTGAACATAGGTGATAAACTAAGTATTCGGGAGTTGATGGTCAACAGATACTAGCCTGCGCCCAAAGCCCCATGTGGTAGTCGGAACAGGTTCACCACGACCCTCGGGTGCGGGTAAGTATCGGGATGGATCAAAAGTGCGAGGATTTTCATAGTTGGCATTGTCCCACGTCATGGCCCTGAAACATCTTAATCAAATTTTTTGTTTGGAAATGGCCAGGACGCATACGTACCTGATGTTGGCAATAATGATAGAACCTTTAGGGATGAACATGCCATCATAGACATCGTCCTCTA
>JABCKO010007997.1:5887-30510 GCA_018855915.1 Tephrocybe sp. NHM501043
GTTTGGGTGTGGTCGTGCCGACAAATCCGATCGGAGCGCGGATCGGGTATTGATGAGATTTTTCAATTTATCCGCGTCTTTAAGCTTGAGAAGTTGAGGTTCTGACTCCCATCTTATCATCTCTGTTCGTTGCTGCTTATAGCTCACTTCTGAGCTTATCCTTCCCTTAAATAATTGCCGCCATGGCCGGTGAGCAATCTCATTTACTTCACATTGTTTCATTAGACCTCATATCAATTCTACAGTCACGGTTGTGTTGGGATCCCAGTGGGGTGACGAAGGCAAAGGAAAGTTGGTGGACATCCTGGCGGCGGACATAGACGTCTGCGCCAGATGTGCGGGAGGAAATAATGCAGGCCATACCATCGTCGTCCCAGTTGGCCCAGAGCGAATCAAGAAGACCTTCGCTTTTCACCTACTTCCGAGTGGTTAGTATTGTCTCGGGATGGCTTACGATGCGTTGATCCTAAGCATACATAGGGCTCGTTAACCCCAAATGTACGGGCCTGATTGGATCTGGCGTTGTCGTACATGTGCCATCGTTCTTTGAGGAGCTTGAAGCGCTGGAGCGTGATGGTATGTTCATCTACTCACAGCAGAAGAATAACACGCGACTCTTCGAACAGGACTGGACTGCACGGGTCGTCTTTTTGTCTCCGATCGTGCCCATCTCGTATTCGATTTCCACCAGATCGTCGACGGGCTGAAAGAAGTCGAGCTTGGAGGCTCGTCGATCGGTACCACAAAGCGAGGCATTGGCCCAACTTACTCGGGCAAGGCATCGCGTTCTGGCCTGCGAGTGCATCATCTCTTTGATCCTGCTTTCCCCGACAAGTTCAGGCGGCTCGTAGAGGGACGCTTCAAGCGCTACGGCCAGTTCGAGTATGACACCGAGGGCGAGATCGTGAGGTACAAGGCCCTTGCAGAACGTCTTCGTCCCTACGTGATTGACAGTCTCACGTACATCCATGAATCTCTCGCTGCGAACAAGAGGGTGCTGGTGGAAGGCGCGAACGCTCTGATGCTTGACCTTGACTTTGGAACTTATCCCTTCGTCACGTCATCCTCAACCGCTATTGGTGGCGTATGCACTGGTCTTGGTATCCCTCCGAAACAGATTGGCAAAGTCATCGGTGTTGTCAAGGCATATACCACTCGCGTTGGTGGCGGACCCTTCCCAACCGAGCAGCTTAACGTGCGTATTTAATATTTTTCCTGCTTCGCTGCAAGTCAATAATTCAATCAACCAGAGCATAGGTGAACATCTTCAGGAAGTTGGCCGAGAGTGGGGAGTGACAACAGGTCGCCGCCGTCGTTGTGGCTGGCTCGACGCAGTTGTGTTGAAGCACTCCAACCTTATCAATGGTTACGACAGCATCAATCTCACCAAGCTCGACATCCTGGACTCGCTTCCTGAAATCAAAGTAGGCATCAAGTACCTCATCAACGGCAAAGAGCTCGCAGGCTTCCCAGGTATGTCATCTCCCCTCAAGTATTTCCCAACAGCCCTCTAACACCTTTTCAACCACAGCCAACCTGAACGTTCTCGCAAAAGTGGAGGTTGAGTATGTCACTCTTCCCGGCTGGAATACCTCTATCACCGACATCACGTCCTATGATGCGCTGCCGGAAAACTGCAAGAAGTACATCGAGTTCATCGAGCAGGTTACTGGTGTCCCTGTGGAGTGGATCGGTGTTGGCCCTGGTCGCGATAGCATGATCATCAAGCCCCTCTCAGCATGAAAGTCTTGCATAGAGCTCGAGGGCACCAATGGATAAACACTTAGAAAGGCATAGGAAGGATTTTGAACCTGATAGCTAACAATCTTGTGTGTATCCTTATAATCTAAAGTATCTCGATTTCTTTTCCCCACCCTGTGTGGCAGTAGCAGGTTTGTCCCGAATTCGAAATTGCAAGTCATTTTCTCAATGGGGTACCTGACGCACGCCTGCTGGTGAATTTCGGCATCGTTGACATGGAATAATTCACTCACCGCATCTGTATACCAGCTCTTTGCTGTGATGTAGCACAGTTTTGAGGTACAAAAAAGGGAATATTTGAGATTTTGTGGAGTTTTGGTAAGAAGCTCATCAATAAGTCGACAACTAATCCACACCACGAATTTCGCGCTGATTCACTCTACTCTCCCGTGTGACGCGACACCTGCTCGTCGTGTTGCAGGACAACGAGCATGGTGACCCTGTCAATTGTGAATCAAGTCTGATTCAGTGTTTATTTACTACCTTTCTCTTACTTTACTCACACACATCGATACTACAACCATGTCAACCTCAATCCAGAATGCATTAGCTGCTGCTGTTCTCGGCCAATCAAAGGTCGGGAAACCTGTAAATCACCGTGAAGCTTGGAAATCGAGGAAACGGAGAAGTAGCTGGCCCATTTACAAAATTATATGAATAAATCGAACTCATTAAGGCCATCTTTTCTTCCGCAGTGACCCAGCTCAGACCAATTTTCAACTATCCACTGGCTTCTGACAGCCCATCAGAAGCTAAGCTTCTCCTCTCTTCATGAAAACGACCTCCATAAATTGGGGATTGCATCTGGCATCCTTGCCTTCAACCAACAGATCCTCACTAACTTGGTCTGCAATTCAGAAGTGGAGATGACGACACAAATTAATAGAGCAAGCAGCGAGGTACAGGGGATATTTGAATGTGTCAATTTAGATCATGTATGTCCATTTCCTCATGTTTTTGGCTTCTTTGGGCTCAGAATACACATCCAAGTTTGAGCAGGGGCTAGAATGCTGCTCAATCCCATTTGCCTGGCCCTAAGGAAGTTGTATATATTCTCAAAGGATGTTGCTATCCTACCAGAAATGATGTTATCTGCAAATGATGGTATTGGAATCAGAAATCCTGCTACGGGTTATGTGTTACGCCTCGGTTCGCACTTGGGAGATTGTGGCCGCCACTGGAAGTTGTGTTGATAAACTGTTGATGTGCGTAGATGTGGAGAAATAGAAGTTGTTTCAAATACGCTGTCCAAAGTGGCTGCACCACCGCATGACTGCGTTGACACACTTCGCCGCCGACTCTGAGCGTGCCCAAGTTCTGGAGGTGCATACCTCGTTCAATACGAGAGATGACCAAGGTTGGAAGCAAAAAATATGATGACCAAAAATATCCTTCTCAGTAACCATGTGTGGTGAAAGCCCACCAATAGTAATAAACAATGCCTAGAAGTCCGTAGGCCATGCGAGAGGTGACACTTGGTGAAATATATTGAGCCTGAGATAATCTTGCACTGAACTACAAGAAACAAAACTACAAAAAGTCAAAGGATGAATCCGGTGTCTCGACACCCGACCCTTTCCCATCTTCCCTGAACCAGTAGATGATGCTTATCAGCCACCGGTCTTCTGACAATGGGGAGTGCTTACTTTTTCAGTGTTATGTTGGGCTCTAGGTTCAACTTGTAAAGCTCGTTCGCGTTGTGAAAGAGAACTTTTTGGACAATGTCAACCGAGGCAGTCTCCGAAAGCTCTCCAGCGTGTACGATCTCCCCAAGGACCTGGAAGTGCGAATGTCAACGTTTATGCTTTGGGTTGAGATGTAGAGTGACACACCTCGTAGAGAGCTTTTCGAGCCTGTATCGTTCCAAGATAGTACGACTCCGGCCAGAAGTGACCGTCAGCTGGAATGAAGCATGATTGCATTGAAATGTTTGAAAGAAAGGCGATGACATACTGGACCACATAATTTTGTTTGTAGGGGCCATTTCTAGAATCTGCCGAATCACAGCACGCTGTCCATGAGCAGATATGTATGGAAATATCTGCGAGAGTAAATATGATGAGACACTAGTCATTTGGTCAACTTACTTCGCCAAAATCAAGATAGACGTTGGGGCTGACTGAAGTAAGGTAGCCCGCCTCCTGCGAGTAAGGATAGGAAGCGTGTAGTAGTACGACCTTTGAGCGAGGATAAGCCTTGATGAGAGGCTGGAGGTGACTCGGCGAAGCCAGATCAAGCATCAAATCATCGTCCCCAAGACCAGTATGGAACTGAACTGCAGTCCCTTTCACATGAATGTGTGGCTGGAGAAGAGTCGAGCAAGTGCTTACTGGGAACGTCATGTGCAGAACTGATCTCCATGGCTAAGTTCACAACATGATCATTGAGTAGCTTCTCTTGTAATCGAATCCTTGGTAAGTGTTTCTGTCGCTCGTATATCGCGGCAAACGCAGCCAAAAGCTCCTTTGACGCAGGTCCATGCGGTTTGGACAGCGTGACGGCTAGCCCTGAGCGATAGCATACAACTGACTTGAAAGCTACCACACTGGGTTTTTTAACATGTTCTGTCAGATACGTCGCCAACTTGCTCGTGAACGTGTGGAAGGCGGCCTGGCATTCATCGTAACTTTCGAAGACCTCTTTTAGAATATCCTTAGATCCACGATTTGAGGTCAGATAAGTATATGACTGCGAGAAGTCAGCTTCGTACCTCAGCCACAGACTCGATCCTGATCACCTGTTTTGCGGGACTATGTGTGAATTGGTCGTGCCACGGAATATCATGCAATATCTCTTTCACGCCGAATCCATCATCAATGAGAATGCATTGTATGCCCGTAGGTCCAAACGCGAGCCTGCAAAGATCAGCATACTCAAGCTCTGCTCGCTTGGCCTTGACATCTTCCCAAGAAGACCCCGCCTTGAGCTCAAACAGCTGAATTAGCTGTTGCGTGGCCTGATAGCAAGCCAAAGTATGCAGTGCAGTCCTTGCGAGGGCTTCACCGTCCAGATGGGACACCAGACCCTCAAAAGCAATGTCAGCACGATTTTCAGCACGTAAAAGGCTGTGAGCGTGGTTATCAATCGCAGGGTACGAGAATGCAGCTCTGTGAAGGTTTTTGAGGGAAGAGTCGGACATTTTTTACGCCACTACTAGAATTTTGAGTCTTGTAAGCCGTTGCTGTTCGTCTAAGACAGGCATCAGCAAGTGGTGGCTTAATCAGCACGAGAGTGATAAACACTTTAAGTATACCTTCTATTACTAACATCGCAACTCATACCTAGCCCTACCACGTCTGCCAATGTCAAGCTTCACACGCCTGTATGATTTGTTGGCCCACATAATGCGCTTTATGATTGGGACTTGTTGGTGCATGATCGCCAGCCGCACACGTGAGTCGCTCAAGCCAGGCCAGCAATAAACCCATCGCATGAGGTCGCCCACGTAAGTCGCCTCCATCTCCCGTACGACTATACGACAGTGCTGATCCGCCTCCTCCTCGCCACCGGCACCTGCCGCGTGGAAAGAGCAAGTCCGTCTGTGGCTGCATGGTTGGCCCCGATATCGCTGCTGGTCATTGTTAAGGAGGGAGAGAATAATAGTCTTGGCCTGACAGTTAATATTCTCCCGAAGAGGACGACAAAGATCAGGAGCTTCTTCAAATCGGACACGGAGGATGATGTGAGGAAGGAGGAACCAGGGCGTGTGTACCCCCGTGTGTGCTGCGTTCTCTATGTTTTCACTTTATCATGTGCCATGTAGCCCCAAAATCAGCCCCTCGTCACCCCTTTGCCCCTCCAGCGCCGCCGCCACCTCCATTGTTGATGGCATACCAATCGTGGCGTATAAATGTTGCTCGTGAATCCTTTGTAAATCATGTACAGTCCAAATTCAACACAATTCCAAACTGATTTAGGTAACATCCATGATTATCCACATAGCGCATTGACGCATCGTGCCAACACATCA
This sequence comes from Tephrocybe sp. NHM501043, assembly GCA_018855915.1. Taxonomy (NCBI): domain Eukaryota; kingdom Fungi; phylum Basidiomycota; class Agaricomycetes; order Agaricales; family Lyophyllaceae; genus Tephrocybe; species Tephrocybe sp. NHM501043. Next base: position 11,619 of record JABCKO010007997.1, read on the forward strand.
GCCTTGACATCAACGTGTATACTTCCATTTTCCAGCACATTACTCAACTGCTCATACCTACCATATATACTGGCATGCCCTGCATCAGTGGTTAGAAATGTTGCCGGTTTGTGGGCTTGCCCTGGCTTGTGACGCACCTGTTTCTAAATTCTACAGTCTGAACCTGTCCATTGTTTCCTATGAGCCTGACCTTGCCCCAATCATTCTTTTAGTCGTTGGAAATTTTAAGGGAGATAAGTCCAATGGATTATAGGAATGCACCTATTGTCGGACAAGTTCGGAACTGCCCTTATATCTCCAGCTCAATCAATTACTGAAATTACAGCCCCTCGAGGCTCTATACACTATCTTTAATTTATTATATACGTAGTTCTCGGGGATTCCTCCCTCCTAATACGTAATAAAAGGAACGCCTCGTCTTGACTCTTGACATAAGTACTCCGACTGCACCTCGTACTCGTCGCTGATTTGGTTTCATAGCAATGGCACGCCCCAAAAGGAAGAGAAATGAACCTGAGTTGTTTCACGTTGGTATGTTATCATTAAATCCGACGATATTGATAATGACCTCTTGTTCACACTCCCAGAGGTCATTACGAAAGCTCGCGTTGCTTTCCCTTCTAGCGATGATGAGAATGAGCAAGATCAAGAAGCACAAAGCAGTAACGACAGATGGGTGAGTTACACCACCTTTAAAGTGCGAATTCTAGCCAACTCTCAGTAGGAATACTATGTGAAAGTCCGTTATGAACTCGTTTTTTTGCCTCGCTCTTTACTGAATGTTTTCAGTGGGGCAATTATGATTCAGATTCTAACACGTGAGTTTGCATAATTCTTACGATCCATAATATCCTGACTTTATTTATGTATTATAGTTGGGAGCCAGCGCGAGGCCTTCGACGATGTCAACGACTCCTTGCTAGTTTCTGGGACCACATTGGAATAGATGATGGAGATCATGAACCAGGTTACGAAGTCGCAGCAGATGACCAGTGGATTGGTGAGCAGCTGTTTTATCCAACCGAGGTCTCAACACCATCATCATATCACATACAGGGGAAGAAAAACGATTTTTTCAGGAGACATATAGGGATGAACTTGGAAAAGACAGAAATCGTCGTCGAAAGACAACGGTAGGCTCAGATTGATTCGGATTGAACCGCAATTGACATGATAGTTTAACAGAAGAAGAAAACAGCCGGTGGGAAGGTTTCCAGGCGCTCGATCAATGCAAAATCTCAGATGACGAATGTAAAAAAAAAGCCAAATCCGACTATATTTTAGGCTGACGCTTCCGCAGAGTTTGTCTGGCGTAGACTCTGACGATGATGGGCCACTTTTCTTGAAAATCAGGCATAAATTACCGTTACCTCCAGAGAATGAGAGTTCAGATGAAGTTGGTTGCAGAGCGAGTCTTGTAATTAATAGACTCATATCCTTCTTTAGGCTCCTCCTCGCAAGACCATGAAGACAAATTCAGCACGCACTGTCGTCACCGATCCACCACGAGAGGTGGGTACTATATTGTCTTTGTACTGGTTATTTAAGCATCCTCATGAAACGTCAGAAAGAAGTAATCGTTGAGGTATGGGGTAGACGACGTCTCTGCAAGCTTAAACCTTACACCTACATGCTAGGATCAAGCACTCTTATCTACTTTGTCATCAGAACCGGAACAAGCACAATCAGCACTCGTGCTACTGCCACCACTTCAAGTGCCCACCGTTGCCCAGCCTCTGGCAGCTTTGCAGCAGACAACGCCTTTTGTTAAGAAAGGCAAAAACGTCGATTTGAACCGGGAACAAAATGCTTCTGGAAGTGGCTTATCCACGAAGCATCGACTTTCGATGGGAGCCCTCGCCCCGCGACTACCGAAGGCCATGCCACCACCTCTGTCCAAACCTACGAGTCAATTGCCACCCCTCCGAAACGCGCCACCAAGTTTGATGCATCTCAGCTTCAAGCAGAAGAACATTCCGACACCAATCATTTCTGCAGGCCTCGGTCCTTCTTTTTCCAGCGATTCTCCCAGTTACATTGCACCTCCGACATATGGCGATGAGCCGACTCTGACAACGATCAATTCATCTCCTTCTCCAAATCAAAGTCCTCCGAACGAGGCGGAAATGTATGCATTATCTTTTTGCCTAACATCCTTATGACATAGATACGTTTGTTGACAATGTAGGCCATATGAACTAACTTCGGGGCTACTTTTAAATGACGTGCAAGTCGAAGCAAATGATTTTTTGCGTGGGATCATGCCTCTTGAGTGAGTAAATTGTGTTGCATCTTTTGTGTACGTATCAACTGAACATATCTTCAAAGGCTTGCTGGACCTCTCAAGTATTCTGTATAATACCGGACTTGAAGTGTGCTTGTCTAACGCATGTTAATTCCTAGGCCTACAGTGGGACACACATTTGAACCTCAGCCTCCTAAGCGTATGGTGCTCAAAGAGAGTCCTTCAAAAATGTAAAGATAATTTTGTTTCGATTGCTCTTGACTGATACTGGCCAGACCCGAGAAAAATCCTTGGAAGTGGTCCGGTGATATGTTTATAGTAGAGGCAGAACCTTTGAGACCTGCGTGTCGTATTACTTTTTCCGATGTTGTTGGCGGTCTCCACGGAGGTTTGAGTTTTCAAATGGCATTGTCGACCACGGGCCATCTCCGAATTTCCAGCTTTCATGATAGCGTTGATATCTGCGCCATTATGGAAGCCTGCCAAGATCCTCCTCAATTTTCTCGACTTACCCCCAGTGAAAAGGCAGACGAGGAATCGTTCGAGGTTTTAAGCTTATACATGGCCAAGATGCAGAAGGTAGTGACTTACGATCTCTTCCTTTTCCCTTTCTCATCAATTGCAAACAGGTCGTTTTGGTACCAGTGCATTTAGACAACCTTACGGCAGGGCATATAGTCTTCTTTCACCGCAGCAATCACATCGTCACTTCTCGATTAGGGCCACCACCTGCACTTCGAACTGTTGGAAACGATCAGGGCCTCATCGCCGCATTACTTTTATGGTCTCTGACCGCCGAGCAGTTACTGAGTCATCATCATTTTAGCGCCCAAAATTGTTATATCCCTTTCCAGACAGAGATAGACATGGTGCCCTGGTTACACGACAAGAGCCGGCGAGAGCCAACGGCCAGGATCTTTCGGCATCAGCACGCACTTCGTGTGCTACAGTTTCCGAGTTGTCTCTTCACCTACCTCTCAGATGCCAGGAATTTGCGCACATTCTCCCTCTGGTTCAAGGATGCAGACGGAGAACGGCCAAATGTTGGGATTGAATCCGTCATGCTGTTGAAGATCTTGGAAAAATGCAGCGGGACACGATGTGTCGACATGTCTGACAATCCGCGTATTATATTCATCCATGTTGGCGCTATCAGGTATATACACATGCTTCCCAAACTCCTAGAGATCTCTTCTGCGTCCATTTGTATGCAACAATTCTATACATACGGGACGCATGAAACGATTGCGCCACAATTTTGGGGAGTTCGCGAGATCTATACTTGTGGTATGTATTCTCACAGTTTTCCTCATGTTACCAGAAATCAATGACACATATCTGTAGGGGGGATTGTAACTTTCACACCTCAAGCCTTGTTAGACGACCCGATCGGAGTTTTTCACAGAATCAATCAAATTTATAGCCACCCAATGTGGGAGTCTTATATCATTCCATCAGTGCTTGGGGTGGTTGCAAAAATGTCCTCGAGTGACCCATATACTGAACTTGAGAGGTAGGTTTCATTCCATTGAGATCTTTGCCACTGTGCTGATATCGATGTGTAGCGGAAGATTTCCTTATTCAAAACTCCTGGGTATGATCGATGATGGTGTAGTCTCGCTCATATCATCACCAACAAGCGGTCATGACTGGCGTCAGGAATGGGTTAAAAAGTATTGGACTCACCGACCCCACGGTCCTCGCGCTATACTTCAAACATGCCTCGATTCCTTTGACGAGCAATATGGAACATATCGACCCACAGAGTGGACAACAAAGATCTGCGAAGATGTTTCCAAAGACCTCAGAAAAATGAGATGCCAGCCTGTTTTCATGAAGCAATATCGCCGATATGTCATTCTCGCCAGCCCTAGAGTACGGCAGAGGACTCTTCACGATGCCGTGCGTTACCTTCATCGCCTGATCATATCCACCTGTTCATGACCTCCTCGTTGTTCAGCTCGAGTGGACGACGACTTCGGATTTTGAGTTCAAGGATGCCTTTTTCCCATCGCAATCATGAATGCATATGTAATTACTGGAGATGTGGACGGCGAACATCGAACGATGAAGACTATGACTGTTGTGAACTACCAGTGTACTTCAACCATCGAATGAGCTAAGCAGCCGACGCTGGATTGCAAGTCGATGCGGTCGCCGAGGTTTAATTTATTCAGACTGGATCGCTAGATAACGCTGAAGAGCGAAGCGTTGAAATGTTTCCTCCCAGAGATGTGAAGAAGAAATTTCAACATACATATTGTAGTGCCCCCGAGTTTATGGGTGTGGGCCGCTTGGTTGTTGTAGGTTCAGAACAGCCTTCTCTCGGGATATGTTCAGTCCTGTCCAGACCGGCGAGCCGTCAATCTCGTGGTGTGCGGACCCATGAAAACCCTGATCGGTGCTTGCGGGCAACCTGATGTGGCATTTGACGGAACTACCCGAGCACTGTATGTACGTAATGTATCTTATCAGATCATCCCCCAGGTAATTGCCCCAGCTTTGCGCAACTTACAACAAGTGACATTTACCGGCTGGGCATCGTGATTAGCCCTAACGCGCTCTTATTATGCCTGTGAATACAACGGATCTTGAAGCTGCGATACGAAATGCATTTTCAGCATTTCCAGTGACATTCCTTGACATCCAAGATCAGTCCAGCGGTTGTGGGGAGAATTATGCGGTCACAATTGTTAGCGAGGTACGGTGCTGCAACAGTTCAGCACGGGATTTAAATGACTTACTTGAAGCTTCAGGCGTTCGAGGGAATGTCGACTTTGAAAAAGCATCGTTTAAGTGCGTATAATTGGCTTGCTGTTGTCCCGGTATTCATACAGGAAGGGCTTTAGTTAACGAGCTTTTGAAAGAACAAATCGCTCAAATGCATGCATTTTCACAGGTCAGATTTTCTATCCTGATATTATACATGTTTCTGACTACAAATTCCATAGAAAACATTTACACCCGCACAATACGCTGGTCATCTCGCAAAGGGGAAAAGTTGATTCACTTGTGCATGTTCTGTTGGGTGGGTATTGCAACGACTGTACCTACACACACTCTCTATCCATGGAACAGTATACGCTAGTCAACGATCTTTAGCATTTAAATATTCTCCTTGTTTACCGATACGCTCATTGACCGCTGGGACCGATGTCTGGATGTCGTTGGTCCTCCAGATCCTTCGTCGCCGATAATAATCTGATTCCATTTAGTTCCTTTACGGGGCTTTCCTGACGAAACAATGACCTCTGGAACGTTTGCCGGATTGGCGGGCATCGGCATCACCTTCGCAGCCAAGGCGGCCAAGTCAGGCTCCATAAGCGCCTTGTTAGAACGGACTGAGACGTTGTGACGCCGAGAGGCTGAAACGGTGCGAGGGCGCCTCTGGCGGATCTTAGTTGGTGCAGCTACCTCTACGACTTTCCTTGGGTTGGCGGGTGGCGGAAGAGTCATAGACGCCAATTCAGGATGCATAGGTTCTTGAGCTCGAGATGAGGCTGACACAGCCCGAAGCCCGATGCGTCGCACGATGGGCTGAGGGTTATTAGATGCACTGCGCAGACGTTTGATGTAAGGTGACGCCGGCTGTTTCTGTTTCGTATGATCGGCCTCGAAGATGTTGCGGAAGACATCTGGATCGTCAGAAACCACAATCTCCGGGGGAGACGAGAGAGGGCTTGAGATTTGAGGAGGCAAAGGTGACAGTGGTTGAGGTCCATTACTAGGTTCAGGCTCAGCAGGGAGATCAATCTCCGAAAGAGGTGGTCCAATTTGGAGCGAAAAGTCGACATCATCCAGGGCAGCATCTGGATTAGGGCTAATTAGACATGGTGGAGGTGGCTCTTCACCTACGTCAGGGCCTGAAATAAGTCTAGAAAAATCGTCCTCAGAAGTGAAGGTGGATATGTCTGGATAAGAGCTATGGCCGTTGGTGTTGTTGCCCACAGAAGTGAGCTCGACACAGATATTATTAGGCATACTCAGATCGATTTCTGCGGCAGGAGTGTCGAGGGGAACGCGCGCGGGGCTAAATAGCGACGGAGAAAATAGGTATCCATCCGGAGAAGCGGTAATGTCGATAAGAACCTCTTCGGATGCCTCTTCGGATGCTATGACTGGAGGAATAATTGGATTTGTGAGAACCGATTTGTTGGAAAAAGTGATACTTCGCAGATTTGGCGCGCTTCGAGATTTACTAAGAGCCGAGCCGACGGTCAGAGATATCGTAGGTAGAGAAACTGACTCAGTCATGATGTTGACATGATTTGGGTCATACTGGTCATATAGATTTAGGGCCGATTCTTCTGACGAGGAGGCAGTGCAGTTCAAAAGAGAGGAGAGACTAGGGATCGGCGATCCAAAGAGTGAGGAACACTCTGAAGTGGGGGATTCTAAGAAGACAGGAGGATGGATTTCGGGTAGTGAAATAGAGCCACCGATGTTCGCGATTGGGTTAGCCTTTACTGGGTTGATCACAGGTTGCCATTTGGAATTCGGCCGAATCTTGGGAAGCATCTGACACATTGAGAAGGCGAGCACAACGTTTTCATTGTCCTCTATCAGCAAGTGAGCAGCAGCCATCCGAACTGGAATATATATTTAAGTATGGCTGTAATATAGATATTGTATGTTAAGTGGACATACGTTGTAATGTAAAATCTCCGCATTGGTTAACATGCGCATCTGCGATTTCCAGAAGAGAGACAATCATTGGAGGGCTGAGAGGATGAAGGAGCGAAGTCGGTGATATCAGCTCTTGAAAGACTAAGGGCAGGATACGAATGACGAATGTGATGACTGCATTCTAAGTGAGATGGTTCCATGGTGAATGCTGTATCATGAGCTTCAAAGGAGAGAAAAAAAACTCTGTACCTCAATGACTTCCACAAGCTAGCAATTATGTTAGCAAAAGGGGCGCGAAAACAACGATATCAACATACCAAAGCTTGCTGCTGTGGTTCCACCACATCCGAACGTGAATATTGCAGGATATTCATGACATTCTTGCAGTTAATAACAAATTGGGCCTCTGAGATAAATGAAGAGCTTTGAAAGAGACACGAGACACGTTGAAGTTCTAAGATCGCGCTCGAGTTCGATCGTAGGCGAGTAGAGACTAGGTTTCCCTCTGCCAAAGAGGCTGTAAAGCTCAGGTTTTCGATAACCGGCGTATTGAGCGAGGTTATTTGAGGGGTGTTGGTTGACATTTTGTTGCAAGTAACATGCGTAGGGACTACGGCGGTTGTGAAACAATTCAATCTCTTTTTGAGGTGGCGAACGAGGGCAATGTCGCGTGGGGCATGACTTTCACGTGAACATCTCGTTACTTTGGAGCCTCAGGCCACAACTTCTTCAACCTTGACTTTTGAGCGCTTGACCGATTGCAACATGGTGACTCCTTTTGATTCCCCGTACCTTCCGTACGATCCCACAGACAAATCGGGGTTAGTTTAATTTTTCACTTCTCGCGCGGTATGTGACTAAGATTTGCCTAGTTTCTCGTGGGTCTTTCAAGCTGCATAGGACAATTGAAGGCTCTGAGTTTCTATCTAGATATCAAACAGTGATAAAAAGGTGGCCTATAATTCTCACTGGTGTCGTAGATCAGGTCCACAGGGACTGTCATGTCCTTTCCTTGGAATCTCAGAAAGAGGGTGCCGGTGAATCAATATTAGATGCCAAGATCATCGAGGGCAAGACAATTATCGAGACGATCAGCAAGCTCAAATATCAAATGGGAAGGGACCACGCTTTAGAGTGAGTTATGGAGCACTTGGTCTTTGCGATCATCATCTCAACTGCCCGCAGATCTATTCCGGACGATGGCGAGGCCCACGTCGAAGTCTACAATAAAGAATTGGATAGGTTGGCTAGTTTGGGTCAGAACACTTGGTTCACCGCCCCGTGGCTCTTCGCAGAGTGAGCAATACAGCCGAAGCTACTTCGTCCAATGTTTAACTTTCCATATAGATGCTACCTGTGAGCTCCGAAATTCTGTATCGACCAATGTTGCTTAATCATTTGAAGTTATCGCCTTCTTCGCTCATACTGTGCTACTACTACCCATTGGAAGGACTACGACCCCTTCTTTTCCCAGAAAATGCACACATTTTCACAATCTGGATCATCTATCCGGAGTATGTCGATCTTCAACTTGGTACCATGGCAATACGCTGATTTTTCTTTGCAGAAATTGCAACGAGTATGCATGAATTAGATTCCGAGAAGAACGTTCTGGACAAAGAGAAACTTCCCATATTATTCCGAGAAATGCTTCAGATGTGCCTTTGGTAAGTGGTGGTTTTCATCGCGATTTAATCATCTGACTTTAGTCCATATCCAAAGGGGTAACGCCACTGTGAGTTGCGTGATCTCGGGAGGTTTTCCTTAATATTCATTGAAGAATCACAGGATTTATCACTTCTCACTCACGTGTCAGCGGATGATATTGAGCATCTTCAATCCGTTGGAAAGGACGCGCAGATTGCTAGACAGGCATTCATCCTGAAAGATAATCAAGACCAACTGTGGAAGCATTTGTCTTCTCTCGAGGCAGGACGTGTTGACTTCGTGCTCGACAACTGTGAGCTCTTGACTTTTCCCTCAGAAAGACTATTTATCGATTGTTCCAAAATCAGCTGGCTTTGAAGTATGTTCACTGGACACTGGCTTTGCCTCTTGTTAAATATCTCACATTAGCTCTTCACCGACTTCGTGTTTGCGGATTTTCTGGTTACATATACCCCCTTCGTCTCGAAAGTATACTTTCAGTCAGTTCTAACCAAACTTTCTATCTGCCCTTCCTAACGAACGTCAATCCAGCCCCAAGCTCATCCCATGGTTTGTATCCGACGTTACGCCTCCTGACTTCGACGCGACGATCACGTCTCTTCTGGATCCGGGCTTCTTTCCCTTTTCTGGGGATGACAATTCAGCTCTGTCCCCCGAGCATCTGACGGAACTCGTAACCCGCTGGAAGGGCTACATAGAACTGGGTGTTTTCAACTTGTCGGTGCCCAAAGATACACCCCTTGGAGGTAATGCCCAGCCTGCGGAGTTTTGGACATCGCCTTGGCCCTACTGGAATATGGAAATGCATGCACCCGAGTTACTTGCGACTCTGAAGAAGAGCAACTTGGTCATTTTCAAGGTTTGTCCGTTTGTCCCTTCCCGTGAATTGTCGGCCTACATCTTTGATTCTATTGAAATTAGGGCGACCTTAAGTAAATTTCTCGAGAATTCCTTTTTCCTTCTCATATTCTCAATCTTCTCAGTTATAGAAAGTGAGGGATTACCAGTGGTTGAGAATTCTGGAGCTTACTTAAATCGCCATTAGACTTGTCGGCGATGTCCAATGGCCCGCCTGGACTCCATTCGAAACAGCTGTCGGTGAGGGGTTTCCTGTCTACTTCAACCTACCAACATTCAAACGTGATTAGGCCCTCTCGCTGGTTCCTTTCCCCTTCTTAGTTTGAGGACGAACAAGGCGGATGTGGTTGTCGGAGTGGAGAAAGTGACAGCTGAAAGACTGGATAGCAGTTCTGAGAAGTGGAGAGTGGATGGGCGGTGAGCAATTTTTTTCCATCCCAAATATACCACTTTCTGATGGGCCCAAAATCAGTTATGCACTGATATCGTTCCTTCCACGTCGGGAGTGAATGCGCAGATCAATAAATGATATGTTCTATTTACATGCGACGATAGTAAGTATACGATCGAATCTCCTTTATCGCGGTTCCAAGACAACATTGACAATACGACCATGTGGGGAAAGTATAAGTATCTGTAAAGATCCCTGAACCTCTGACACTTGGATCGCCTCGCGACTCCGAGCTTCCAAATTCGTTTATACGTCACGTACTAGATAGATCTTATTATCGAAGCTGTGGATCACGAGGTATCCCTGAGTGGGTACTGTCATGTTGCCTGTACTGATTACTCTCCCTTTGCTGTTCGTAGGCCTCACTGCTTTCCAGGCCCACGCCACTGTTCGAGAGCCTAGTAACAAACGACTCCCTACAACGAGTAAGAGCGGCCGCCACGTTGAAGTCCTCATTCTCGGTGGTGGTGTTACTGGAGTAATCGCGGCTCGCACATTTCACGAGAAAGGCATAAATGACTTCCTTATCCTTGAAGCACGGAACGAAATTGGTGGTCGTCTGAGGAGCAAGACCTTCGCTGGCAAGACGATAGAGCTGGGCGCTAATTGGATTCAAGGAGCTCAGCCAGCAGACGGGCCTGCAAATCCCATTCTGACGCTGGCAAGGAAACACAAGCTAAAAACTCAGTTTAATGATATCTATGGGAGTATGAGTAGGTCATATTATCAAGAACAAAGGGTTCGAACAGTTGACACTGACGCTTACAGCAACATATGATCACACTGGGGCGGTTGATTATCTCGATGTTTTCGACAAGTCTGTTGATGAATTTGTAAATCATACCATCTACAGCGGTGAGCTTATCTCTCAACACGGCGGTTTAGCAAGTACTTAATGAAATCTAGGCGAACGTCTGACTCAAAATCTGGTGGACTTATCTTCGAGAAGTGCCTATGATCTGATTGGCGCGAAGCCTCAGAGTGCGCATGCCAGGGCCGCAGAGTACTTCAATGTGTGTCACTTATTATCTCTCTTCGTGCACATTCCCTGGCACGGTCTGAGCTGTCATTACTTAGATTGATTTTGAGTATGCTCAAAAGCCCGATCAGAACTCTGCTATAGCATCATCTTGGGTGCAGAGTCCTCATAAAACTGAACAAGCGCATACGATTGACATTACTCTCTAGAACAACAATTTCACTTACAGGGATTTTTCTGATGAAAACTTCATGAGTATCGATCAGCGAGGTTTCAAGGCTTTCATTCAAGAAGAGGCCAAGGAATTTCTCAAACCAGGGCAACTACTTCTCAATTCAACTGTCAAAACGGTATCATGGTCAAGTTCTGGTATCAAAGCCGGATTGAAAGATGGCTCGTTCATCTCGGCGGATTATGCTCTTTGTACCTTCAGTCTCGGGGTATTACAGAACGACGACGTTCAATTTGTTCCTCGCCTTCCTGGTACGTTTCCTGTCAAGTTTAGAATATTTGACTGCTCTGCTCACCTCTTCCAGCATATAAAGCGGAAGCGATAGAGAGCATGAAAATGGCGACTTATACCAAGATTTTCCTCAAATTCCCAAAGAAGTTTTGGTTTGGAACTGAGGTGATAGCACAAGTATATATGTTTCATTTTCATTAAACATCTCATTGTATTCATTAAGCTGGCATTGTACGCTGATCCTGAACGCGGGCGATATCCAGTATGGCAGAGTCTTGACCATAAACTCTTTCTTCCTGGCTCGAGCATCGTGTTCGTAACAGTCACTGTAAGTTTTTTTACTTTCCAATTCTGCCACACTTGACACAATACCCAGGGCGACTATTCCGAACGGATTGAAGCACTCTCTGATTCCCAAGTAAAGTCGGAGGTCTTGAGCGTATTGCAATCAATGTATCCCAACCTCACCATTCCCGCCCCATCGGATTTCTACTTCCCCCGTTGGCACTCTGACCCTCTTTATCGTGGTTCATATTCTAACTGGCCACCCTCGTTCGTAAAGCAGCATCATGACAACCTGCGATCCAATGTTGACAGGCTTTATTTTGCTGGGGAGGCTACCAGCGTGAAATTTTTCGGCGAGTTGCGTATGAGGCCCATCGTGAATAGATGACTGACATGCTACGAATCTGGGTAGGGTTTCTGCATGGAGCTTATTTTGAAGGTCTTGATGTTGCGAAGAGCATCAGCGAGTGCATCAAGCAACAGGGCTGTGTAGGGTTCAAGCACTTCAACGAAACTAAAAATGCTATCCCCTACGGTATAGATATTTCACCTTGAAAGTGTTTGTTTATCATATGAGTACTTCGTATTTAGTCTATTTGAGGGCTGGAAGCGAAGTGATTTATGCAATCCTCTGATCACGAGTCCTACTCAAACGATTCGACATATCTATGACAGATCTCTCATACCGATTTGATTTCCAGGTTTGCCACAGCTGTCCCCTATCAGCCCAATAAGGTGATTGCAGTGTTCGCCAAGAAAATGTCAGAAGTGATGCATTGGTCGGTAAGTGACTATATATAGATTCTATCGCAGAATAACCGCCAAGCTCTCTAGGTTGCTCCCAACAACGACAGCATTTGTTTTTTCTTTTCTCTCTTCCCTTTCTTCGTTGTGCATTTGGTTGCATCGCCTGGCTGGTCCACTTCACCTATACACTCTTTTTGCTCAAGCAAGCCTTGGGTTGGGCTCTGAACTGTGGTTCTCCTCCTGTCTTTTTTTGAAAATGCTTCCACGAACGCGACAATGGATGAAGCAAGCTCTGTGGTGGACTAGGATCAAGCTTTTTGTATGCTTCTCTGTACTTTCTCTGCCTATCTTTATTGACGAATAGCACACCTGTACAGTATACAAGGATTACACTCACTCGGTTCACAGCACTCTACTTCTTTTTCGTTCTCTTGAACTGCATCGTCTTAGTTATATTACAAGGTGTTGCGTACGCGGATAACTTTAAGGCCGTCGACATGATTGAGGGTCTTATCTTTGATTCAACTTCAAGAGTCAATGTCACGGAGACCCTCCCTGTCTTCAACGACGGTATTTTACAGATGTGTGACAGAGTACCTGGACCTGACGCCATCTGCACAACGGTATATCTGACTGTGGATATTAATGGGAGCGGGAACTCCCTGTTGCGCCTCCACGACCATCCGAAGGTGAGGTACTGATTATGAAATTTTTCATGAAATGCTGATCTCTGTCCCCTTAGATTCACAGCCGCCTTTTTTTTGACCCAATTCTCGCCAGAGACGAAGTCAGCGAAGACGATGAAGACGAGGAGGGTGAAGAGAATGACCACCACAACGACGACAAAGTAGATGATACAAATGGTAGGGACTCCTCAACGAGGTCAAGAACGGACAGCGTTGAGAACAATAGCACCATTCAAAGTGTACCCTGTGCTCAAGCCATGATGTGGCTCAAGGAAGTGTGAGCAGCTCGAGCCTCTCCACGTCACTGACGTCTAACCCTAACCGTAGCTTCCGAGATGAGGAACGAGAAGATGTAGTTACTTTGCTCTTCAATTTCTGGCTTCTATCGCTGGGTATTGTTACGGTCAGCTGCGGATGTTCTTCAAATCAAATATCACTATGATTAACGGACGGGATTAGATCTTGAATGAGTCCCTTCCTCATCTAGGAGCATCTCTGGCTGGTCACATCCTTGGGATGGGATGGGCTGCGTTCCACTTAGCGTCACAGGAACGGCTTCAGCATAATTACGAAAAGATTGTCGTGCACAGCACCTGCCAGACCGATGTCTTAGGAAGCTTGTGGAACGCTCGCAGGGCTCACAATGTAAGTACTGGCATACCATTTGGAATCAGCTCATCTTACTTTTAACAGGTGCTAATACTCATTTTCAATATCATAGCCTTTATTTCGATAGCCATCTTGTCCCTGAAACTATTCAAGGTCCGGAACATTCGTTTTAATGTCCGATTCGTCGCTGAACTTGAGAAGGTATACGCCTCGCAGTCATTCAGCCGTGTCGGAGCTTCTGCGGAAGTGAACAGAATGTACAAAGTCTGCCTGCTCCATTACTTTGTACATGCTCATTGCTGATTAGTTGCCAAAGATCATCCTTATCTTCTCTGCCTGTCTGCAATTCACAGCGTTCTTCGCTCTGGCTTCCACCGGCATATGGATCGATCACATATGTGTTAAGGACGCTCAAAACGGTGCTTCACATACCCCACTCTATCTGGCGGCCTTCATTGTCACACTATTGGTAAGGTTCAAACAATCAGTCGCAATGACCCGTGCTCAATCATTTGTTAGCTGTTATTACCTTGGTTGGCCCTCGTAAGATTTCCTAATATTCATATCTACGATTTGCCTGAGCTCCTGTGACAGGGCTGGACCTCTGTTCGAAGAGAAGGCAGACGCCGATTTTGGGCGTTTTCCATCATGTCAGTCTTCCTACTTGTTGTCTCATCATTGATGTTCTTCAGTAATGGTATGTCGTGATTTTTGTTGAGATGATTTAATGGCTCATCTATTTCCCCCAGTGTATCGATTCATCTTTAATACGTGGCCTTTCTTCGCTACAATTACCATCACCGCTTTTGTTCTCATCGTTGCCACATTCGCCTTGGGAATTTGGTGCCGCCTGAACTTCGGAAGAGGCTTATCACACTACCGTCAGTTTTTTCTATGCGGTCCTTGACTTGGCGCTGACTCCGAGATTTAAATCCTATTAGTGCAAGTCGATGAAGCCCTTGAAGGTGTAAACTTTACCCCGGTATCTTTTGCAAAGACAGATGATCGCGAGAAAGCTGATGGACACGCAAAGTTCTTAAATAATAGCTCTCGGTATCTAGACGAGAAGTCTACATTGGATTCGGGCGCAGGATACCTCATTCAGCCTGAGGCCATATATACACCCGCCTCAAAAGGTTTCCGGGGACAATCCGTTTACTCTGACAACAACGTAATCCCGATTAAGCTCTCATCCACACCTTCGCTATTCCAGGAACGCGATAGTTCTGCAGAGAAAGCTAGAACGATGACACGGACGACGAAACCTTTTGATGGAGAATATCTCAATCTGAGCAAAGATGGATATCCACAGCCTCAGATGCCTCTCAAGTCTGCTAGGTTGGCCAGGTCTAGAGATATTATATCATCCTCAAGCTCGATGTCATCCCCATTATCACCCCAACCTGCTACACCTCTTGCCGGCGGCCCACATCGTGGATTTCCGTCGAATCGTAGATCGAGTTCACCGAGCGTTTAAGGGCCCCGGAGGAGCCCTTAGGAGCAATTTGGCGACTCCCAGTGAGCTGCCGAGTCTGTGGAGATCGGCACAGGAGCTGCGGGCAGCGTTGTAGTGTAGCCGTTTGACTCGCACCCGACTCAGGAGGGTATCGAATGAATGGATCACTGGAAACATCCGGTAAATTCGGGCTTTTGTGGTTTTCAGATGAGTGAGACGACGGATCCAACATCTCTCCTCCTAGACTTCAAGTTCTATCTGGCTACACAATTCATCTGATGGCTTTTCTATCGTGGTTATATTGGAGCATGTTTGGTACTGTGAAGCTGCTTATCGTCGATGATATAGCGCCAAGCTCTTTCAATCATTGAAGGAACTCACGCGACCGAATTATATAGTTCGGCACCTCGTACTTATGTAAAGACGAGCGCCATATCAATGTCAGAAGGCCCTTCATTAGCCTCGAGTACTTCTCCAACTCCGTCAAGAACGGTTGATTATATATTTGAGGCATGGAACCTTGTACGGATCCACCCAAACTCGTTATCTGGGCCCTTTGCTTATCGCGCTAACTACGGGGTATACTGAAAACTGAATATTAATAACATGCCTGTTAGCAAGCCATTGCAAAACAACAACCAGCCAACAGACGAGGAACTGCTTGCTTCGTTAGGATACAAGCAAGAGTTCAAGAGAGCATTCGCACCTTGGGAGGTGAACATCTATTTGCTGAACCGATCCTCATTAACCCATCGACATAAATGCTTGCAGGTGTTTGGTATCGCTTTCTCAATTATTGGTCTTCTCCCGTCAATTGCATCGGTCTTGTTCTACGCGATACCAAATGGTGGTGGTCCCGCTATGGTCTGGGGGGTACGACACTCTAACATGTATTTCTGGCTGTAATTGTTAACTTTTCTCCGCTAGTGGCTTGTCGCGAGCATCTTTGATCTTGCTATCGGTTTATCAATGGGAGAACTAGCTTCTGCGGCCCCGACATCCGGAGGGGTAAGTAGTCATTTACCTCTTGCAGGAGTTGGATCTTATACCTGCTGATATTATTTCTTTTAGTTGTATTTCTGGACCTACAGCCTGTCTTCACCGCGTTGGAGAGGATTGCTTTGTTGGATCGTTGGGTGTACGTTATACGCTGCTCTCTTAATGTACGCCTTCTGAGTTTCATCACAGATGCAAATACAATTGGCTCGATTACATCTGTCTCTTCCATCAACTGGGGATGTGCTGTGCAAATTATGGCAGCGGTGAGAATCGGCTCAGGAGGGGATTTTGTGGCAACTTCTGCTCAAACGTTGTATGTTCCCTTCCTCGAAACGGCTATGAGATGATAAGTGATAATAAGCCTATTTTATAGTGGTGTTTTCGTCGCAATCATTGCCATTCATATAGTTATATGCTGCCTAGGAACAGCGGTCCTTGCGCGACTCCAGACTGTTTACGTTGTTCTGAATCTTCTGTGAGTGTCCCGATGTTAAATCTATGTGGCCTGTATCATCCGTCGACCTTTTATTTCTTCAGGTTATGCCTTGCAGTCATAGTCGCATTACCCATAGCCACCCCAGCTGAGTTCAAGAACACGGCGAAATTTGCATTATGGGAATTCACAAATTGTAAGGTGCTCGATTGGTCTCAAGTCTATCTGATTCCACTTCTTGTAGTGAATCAATGGCCGAATGGTTTTGCGTTTATTGTCAGCTTCAATGCACCACTATGGGCTATAAGTAGGTGGAACCACTACCACTTCTCTACAATTGTTCATCTCCTCATATCAGGTGGGTATGACAGCTGCGTCCACATCAGCGAAGAGGCTTCCAACGCCTCCGTTGTGGTTCCCTGGGCGATCACCATGGCCATAGCTGTTGCGGGCATCGTTGGCTGGGGTACGTTCTCCACTGGTCTCAACACTATGAACCCTTTTGACGACCGTAACGTTTTTGGAATCGATCAGCTATCAATATGTCGCTAGCGTTTTGTATGGGAACGAATCTCCAAGCTCTGTATGACAGCGAACAGCCGATGGCGGAGATTTTCTTTCATAGTTTCGGACAGAACGGAACTCTTGTTATTTGGGCTTTTGTTGTACTTGTTCAGTACGTCGCCTTTAAGCCTCTCGATATATTGTTATATGATGTCGTATCTATAGATTGATGATGGGGTCAAGTATGGTCGGTGCGATCTACTATGATATGCCCTGGCCCCTGATGACGCATCCCTGTCGTATAGTTGCTTGCTGCTAGCCGCCAAACATTCGCCTTCAGTCGCGATTCTGGTAAGGTTTTCTTGACTCTCAGGTGATCAGTGGATCATCGATGTCGTTTGCCAGCATTACCTCTCTCTTCCTGGCTATATCGCATGAACTCCTATACGAAGACACCAGTCAATACAGTGATATACGATGGACTGCTTGCCATGGCATTCGGATGCCTCGCATTTGCTGGAGAACAAGCCATTAATGCTGTCTTCGCAATGTCGATCGTGGGCAACTATATAGCCTATGCAATCCCGATCGCTGCACGGTTCATAGGAGACAACGACTTCAAGCCTGGGCCATTCAATCTGGGGACACTTGTACGTCAGTACGCTCTATCCGCTGGCACATCGGTAGTAACTTTGGAATAGAGCTTTCCTACAGCGGTAATCGCCAACGTGTTCATGGTTGTTATGTCCATCGTGATCTTTTTCCCGACTACACCCAGTACAGACGCGGCGAACATGAACTATACATCCGTAGTTCTGTGCGGGATCATGATACTATCCGTAGCATGGTTCTACTTCCCAAAGTATGGCGGGGTGTATTGGTTTACTGGTCCTGTGGCAAATATCGACCTGCCCTCTGAGTCAATAGGTCCTATCCTAAGCAATGCGTCAGAGGAGAGGACTTCAGCGTCTTTGGATAGGAAGGTCACAATTGGTACCAATCTCGCCTGAAAGTGTCTTTTATATATGCGTGTTCTTGTACAGTAGATCTATATGTTTTGCATATGTTTTATGACGTGGTCCAGTCCAGTGGTGGCGCAGGACCAATTTGTCTCCCATTTCCTCGCACTTCTTTCCGTTATCATGGCGTGGTGTTTAATTTTCATTCATTTTTTTTAAAAAAAGGCCATCAAGCTTTCATTCATTCTACGTTATTGCAACCTCCTGTCAGCCATACGTCTCTCACTGATGCCGCCACACTTCGATGGATGAACCAATGCCGCGATTGCTCCCCCCCACCCCCCCCCTAATTGAGTTCCGTAAATATCTCAGTCAAGGCTTAAGATAAAAAAATGGCTTGCTTTTTTTTTTTTTTTTTTTTTTTAATCAAGGTCAGCGTGCCCAGGCGCTCCGCGCCTATGTCGCACGGAACATACAGAGGCTACGAGAGCCTGCGGGGCAGGCATGGTGGGGTACCGAGCGTGCTCCACCAGCGCTAGGAGGGCGATGGGAGGGAAAGGGAATCGAGAGCCGATATGAGTCGAATTAAGATATTTGGTATTTATGGTAGTTTGAGGTCGGTGTGATAGGGTTTCAGAGGTCGGGCAGGCGGGCGAGGCGGTGGGCGGACTTGCTGTTCAGGGTGAATCGGTTCGTGGCGCGGATGAAACTGAAGAGGGGATGGAGCGGGGTTGGGGAGGTGAGGAGATAGGCGAGGGACTCAGCTTTACGGCCTAGCTTGCTGCGAAGATGTGTGTCTTTGGCACCTGTAGTGTGGGCATTCCAGGAGGAAGTGTCGGGTGGTCTTAACGGTGATACCTTTGCAGTGTGGGCAGGAGGGGGATTCGGACCGTCTGATGCGGAATAGGTGGTGATTGAGGGGCG
>JABCKO010007998.1:0-11961 GCA_018855915.1 Tephrocybe sp. NHM501043
TAGAAAGAAATTAGCTTCACAAGTGTCGTCAACTCTAAAATTTCATTTTAAGCCTCACTCAGTCGTTAGAGCAAAATCATCTATAGTAAAATGGTAGATAGATACGGTTTTTAATTGAAAAATAAAGCATACCACAGTGGAGCATGAACTTTCTCTTCACACTCGTAATCCCTTTTTCATCGACGAACCATTGGAGAGCTCCAGGTTCAAGGCGCACAGGACAGAAAAGCTCAAAATTCGCCTCGAATCGGTGTTACTGGAGAGCACAGCCGTAACACAACAACTCCTCGACAATCTCGACCATCCGTCGATGCCATTCTCCTTATCACACCTGCACATGCTCATCACAGGAATTTCCTGGCGAGAAGATCTAGTAAACAAATCAATACAGCAGACACAAGCCATCATTCAATTGTCTGCACACTCCCTCCAGGAGGTATCTATATCACTCTCCCGTATGTGCAGTTTTTCATGACTGGCACACGTTCATTGACCAGAAAAGTCCCAATAGCAATGGATCAGGCACATCAACTCAATCTTGCATCATTGTCATCGCTCAAAACCCTCCGCTTGAGCATAGAGCGGAAAGAAATTCCCGCAGCAGTGAAATATGCGGGTGACCTCCTCAAAACTATCCCTACAAATAGTTCTGTCCACAATGTCAATTTTCGACTTGTCGGCTTCCCGTCCACCAGAACCCCTCTCGGCGACTGGGCACGGATTGACACGACACTGACAGACGTCACTTTTGTACCAGAGTTGCGTCACGTCGCCATATATTTTGTCGTTGGCATCTTTCAGAAGGACAATTGGCTGTCAAAAGATCTTTCTGCGCAGATGTCAAAGCTGCGATCGAAGAATATGGTGTCATTCAGCAAGGAATGAGGGCAGATTGATGGTTTTACAAAGTGTTCACAAAAAGTCGAGTCAATATGCCCACATTCACTCTTGGGTTTGAAAGTTTCTTTTTATGACTCAGTACAGGATGAGAACAAACTCAGAGGGAAAGCGTCTGGACTCTTCGCTGTCTCCTGAACGATCACGGTCCTGAGTGTCGTAACCCGAAGTATTTGACCAAGCTGCAGCTGAAGCTGGGAGGATGGAATTGTGTTAGCCTCAATCTTGACAATCTCGACACGAGGAAGCGCTGGCATCGGAATATACGGCACATATCGATGGCCTTCTTGGATTTCTATGTAAATGCAGCGCACATGCTCTCCGATTTTCGGATTTGCATCTACAAGGTCTGTAAACCTTCGAAGCCTGGGTATAAACTTTCCCAACTCAATATAGATATACTCGAATGATATTCGCTGAGATGCCTCGCGAAAAGGCGGGGAGACCAAGCTGCATGCAGAGAGTGTTTTCCTATCGTGATAGGCATTGAAATGGAGAATAACAGAAGGGATGATTTCTGAAGGAACTTTGGGGTTTCCGGTCATCGATGTGCGTATGGTGGATGAAATGGGGAGGTTGAGTTGTGCGGGTGACAACGGATATATAGACACATTTTATACCCTCAAGCCTGAGAAAACATGACACAGAATATTGACCAATACAAGATGGTCGTTTGACACGACTATGGCAGCTTGATGGCAAGACATGCTCACTAGCAGTTCTGTGACAGGGGTATTAGGATAGCAGGCAAAGGAGGCAAAGTTACCTTCTACCTTAGAAGAGGTAATCTCGTCCATACAAGAACTCTTATGTTTGCACTACCTACTAGACGATCGCTTTCAAGAAAATATTTTCATTGATCGTGTTTCGCATCAAGGGGACAGCTTCTAAAGGAGGCTATTGTATAACGGGATGTTATCTTGCACCAGGCATGTCTCTATAAATTGCGTCTATCATCGTGTATCTAATGCTCCAAAACTTCCTTGAGGGTCTTTTCGCCAGTGACGACAGACTTGACGACCGGTAGTGCTTTTGAAAAATCTGAGAAGAGGACATGTTTGATTCCCTCACGAGTGCAATAGGAAGACAGGTCGTTTTCTCCATCACCCTTGACCTTCACGAAGAGCAAATCGGCGTGCTTTGCAGCTGAGATGTCTAAAATTCATTTGATCAGCCTGGTACGATCGAAGAAACAAGGGAAACAAATTAACCAGATACACCATCACCGAAGAAGAACAGAGTGGGTGGGTTGGGGAGATCGCGATAGGGTAGAATCGCCTGGGATTTATCGTGGCCAAATCCGCTGTACCATCATCAGTGTCAAAAAAAATATCGGGAGCATTTTATATCAGAGACCTTACCTTGATGGGTGACGGTACTTGATCTCCCATTTTCCATCGGGGTTGACGGTCACATCATTTGCAATAATCTCAATTTCGTTGGCAGACTCCTCTCCAATGAGGTTCGAAAGCACGGCACGAATTAGAGGTGCCATCCCGCTTTTGAGCAGGTTAGTCGGATATTATTGTGAAATACTCTTCCGACTGACCTAGAGACTATTATCACTGGAATTTCATTCGCCTTGCACCATGAATAGAACTCCTTGAAGCCAGGATCAAGTTTGATTGCTAAAGAATTGAAACAGCTGGATTAAAGTCAATTTTAAGGTTGACACATCACACATCGCACACCTTTGCGGAGAACCTCCTTGCACTCCTCAAACGAATGTCCTGCAGCAACAACACTTTCTAACATCTCCCGAAATGAATCTCTGAGAGGCTCTGATCAAAAATCGATCATCACATCCAGCCACCTCATCACTCACCTGAACGTCTTGTGTCCAGCCAAGACGTCAAAGTTACCTTGTCTTCGTTTCTCGTGTCCATAACCGAGGTTATCCGTTAGATCTGACAGAGGCTTTGAGCTGTTGACTTTCGCTATTACTCAGCTCCCACTCACAATCATTCGAATCTCGAGTGGTGATTGTGCCATCCCTGCGTAGGTTGAAGTCAGTATACGTAGATCTTACAAGGTAAATATTTGCAGACCAACCAATCGGAGAGAGCAACAAATTTCTTGTCGGTGTGTATGGGAGGGTAAGGAAGGGTGCTTTCCGGCACAGCCATGGTAGTCGAAAGGAAAATAGGCTGTGGAGAAAACTTGGTTCAGCATTTGATCAACTGATCCATGACATCTTATCTCCTCGATCGCCGATCGGCATCTAATCTCGAGGGAAGGTTCCTGATTACAACTCCATCACTTCCACCTCCTTCCTCTACTGCTGTCGTACAACGGGATGTCGAGGTACTTAGTCTCCTATTCACTTGAATTACTTATGTAATAGAGAAAGTCGAATTTGGATTCCATTCCATTCCTGTATCCCAATTCCAATTTATAAATTGCATTGCCAAAATTATCATTCCTCTCTAGTCGTACAAATAGTGAGTAAATAGTGAAGATGTATATAATTTGAAGTAATAAGTGTTGTAGGTACGAGTCATTATTATACGAGTTGTATTAGTGAAATAAAGCGGCTACCAGTTAATTATTGGAGGGAAGAATTTCGCAATAAGCCCTTCATAGTACGGGCGAAGTTTGTTGGCATCACATGGAGAATCTGACTTGCTATACAGGTCGTAAGGGTTGAAGGCCTGCACAGCAGCGAGAATATTTTCGTCTTTTTCGTTGGTGAGATGTGAATATGCACCTTCTCGATGCCAGGGATAGAAGCTGTGGTATCGGATCATGGCAAGGGCCTCATCAGGAAGTGAACTTTGATCTTTCAAGACGTGGTAAAGGTACTAAGAGGAGGCGTAAGGCTACAATATGGCAGCTATGGAAAGGAGAATTCACCTCGTCGTGACCCCAGGACAACATGACGTTATCGAGCCCGCAGTGGGGCTGATAAATACCGTACTTCGTTGAATAGACTTCATCATAGTAATCTGGATTTGCGAGAAACGTTTCGGGATAAATGATCTTGTCCGAATACTGGCAACCGACGACTAAGAAGAGAATGCAGTCAGATGATGTTGACAGAAGGAGAGGACATGTCAAATATACCGAAGGTGTCCCCAACAACATCCCACTGGCCCTCAGACCCAAATAGCAACAGTAGCTTGCCTAGGTCATGTACCAGGCCCGCAATCTGGAAGACTTTTAATTACATGTTACGTAGAATGATAGTAATTAGTCTTTACCTGCATCCACTCGGGTTTCCCATCTCTTCGAATCGCCTCTGCTGTTTGAAGCAGATGTTCGATCTGGGATAAAGATGTCTACAAGGCATCGTAAGATCAACACTGAAATAAATCAAAAATGAAAGCCACTGACATCAGGATCAGACTCGTCGATCAACGTGTTCAACATCTCCATAGCCTCCCAGATACTCATACGGGCGTGAATGGTCTTTTTGAAGTTGACGCGTGCCTGTATATTGTACTCCATGGTTTGTTTCTCTGAATATTAGTTAGTTACATCCCAGGGCCTCTTCAGATGACAGACGAACCATGCTGTTCCTTGTAAAAGTTTTTGACGCGATCGCAAGCGGAATCGTAGTCTCTGAATCTGTCCTTTTCCTTCGTCTTGTCGAATACAGACTCTTCGTCCCATAGGCGGCCCTTGAGGACATTTACTATGACCAACGATTAATAGTGCATCACGGCGCCTAATGAACCAAGGAGAAAGGCATACCTTCATCGATAGCATCCGACGTTATGTCGAGGTCACGGCCGCTGACAATGCTAGGCATGGCGTACAATGAAGTGGGGAGGGATTGCTGAGGAGAATTGCGGTTGATCACCCTGCTTTTATGAGGTTCATGGCCTACCTTCATTTTGGAATTATATTTGCTTATCAGGATCCATCAGCAGAATTCTTCGATTCCCGCGACGGATGGGGTAAGAATGAGTGGCGAAGGGGCATCATGACGTTGAACTTGCACAGTAGAGTTTCAGAACCTAGCGAGGATATCGGTCTGTCGAGTACGGGATGTTGGTAGCCAATCCGTGCCTTTCCCTGCCACGTGCAAACCTCGTGGAAACAACAACATGAAAAAGCGCCTTCAAAGTCCACTGAGTTGCTCAAGTCGCTCACGTAATTATATGGCCTTTCCGAGCCTAGCATGTAACTCATGCTTCCCATGAAACATCCAACAATAGAACTTCCTTTCTCCGCCTTGAGCGATATTCAATCACGTCAGTATGAGCTTGCCAAGGCCTACTCCATTGATCAGTGCAAGGATCTTTGAAAATATAGAAAAGCCCACGAAGTCCGGATCTAAACTTTCAAACGAAAAACTAAAAAAATTGGGGAAACGTAAGTCATTGCAGAATAGCTATAGTGATGTTGTGTCACGACTTCAGCGCGTCGTTCTTTTGCCAGTTTCCTGTTGATCCGAGTCGAATGCCGAGATATTCTAGTATATTTCAATGGGTGCAAAAGGTTGGAAGGTGTGTAAGGTGCGCGTCAATCAGTCATTTGAGTGTTTCAATCGTATCCTTTGTCGCTTCGAAGATACTGGAAATAGCCTCAACGAAAAAGAAGCGTTTCATAGCTGCCAGCACAAATGAAATGATATACAGTTCACATTTCTCGTGATCGGCATTACACAACTGTCAATGTCTACTGCTTCTTGAAGGGAGGCCAGTTATCAAAGCCAAGGTCGACGGCTTGGAAAGGAAAGCATGAGTAACAGTTATTCAAAAAGAAGGATCGACCTACGCCAAGGAGGCATGATGAACCTAAGCGGAGGAGAAGTTCAGTACGTGTTCGTAAGACACATAAAACGGCCACAAACCGCTTCTGTTTGCCAGCAGCAGCGAGCCCATCGAGTTCGGTGATATCACCAGCATCAAGTTTGGCCAAGGCGGTCACTGATCCCGTAAGGTTAGACGCGATGCGAGAAGGGGTGACTGATTTCGGTAGCACGACGAAGCCCTTTGCCACTAGAGTGAGGGATGAGCATCGTCGGAGACGGGATGTGGCGCGTAAACGTACCAAGGTAAGAAATGAGCACATCAGTAGCATTCACCGAGTGTTTCTGAGCAATCTTGAGCACGGTCTCGTCAGTGAGGAGCGGAGAGTTTGTCGATCCGAGTGGAGAATATGCTTGAGGTATAATCTTCTTCGACTTGAGGTATTCGGTAAGTTTGTGTTGAGGGTTGTAGACATGTAGCTCGAGCTGGAAAAAAAATCAGGAAACTTTCGTCATTGTAATCGGCACCAGAGTAAGGCTTGTACCTGATTGACCACAGGAATAATCTTAGCCGTGGGGAGAATCTCCTCAAGCTTCGTTTGGGAGAAGTTAGAGACTCCAATTGATTTGACCTTTCCTATTGCGGTTGAATCAAGATAAGATTATCCGCCCATGTCGCATCGATACACGCACCCTTCTCTACAAGAGCCTCCATCTGTTTCCACGTGTCTGAAAGCTTCCAGGAGCGGTCGACATCTCGGACTCCATCCGGAAGAGTGGGGAAGACAGGGTGATTGCCACTGGGATTAAGCGGAACTGGCCAATGAACGAGGTACACTAAAAATAGAGGCAGGTATACTGCTTAGACCTTCAGCTGCTCATTTAAAATCAACTCACAGTCGAGATAATCCGTGCCAAGATTCGTCAGTGTTTGGTCCAGACACTCCTCAACACGCGAGTGCCAGGTGCCCCACAACTTGCTGGTGATCTGGAGCGATGACGAATAACATAAGATAGTTTCACAAGGTAAATTTTTGTGGAGACTGACGAAAATTTCTGACCTCGGGATACCCGAGGCACGAATGCCATCGCCAACATCCTTCTCATTGCCGTAACCCCTGATCAATTGCAACATAAAAAGAAAGCGGGGGAAGAAGGGGCCAAATCTGGCTCACCAAGCGCAATCGATGTGCCTGTAACCAGCATCCTTCAGTGCGTATGAAACTGCAGTGACCACCTCTTCAGGCTTTGACTGCCAGGTACCTACATAACGCCCGATAGTGTGGTAAGAATCACTTCCTTGTTCTCAGGGACGCTCTTTCAGGCTCACCTAGACCTATAGCAGGAATTTCTTTGTCGTTGTTGAGTTTCACGAGTGGGACAGACATGGTGCAGTTGAAATAATCGTGGGGGAACGATAAGATGTGTATAGTCGAATTTAAGGCCATATTAGCCTGAGAGCGGGCCGTTCAACGGCCCGGCCGGGTTGTGTGGTCGGAGAAACCATTCACCAACAAACCATAGCCCAATAAGTTGTCTCTCTTCGTGACTTTATCGACATAATTTCATGTGCTGCATGAGCGTCGAAATTGCAATCATCCGTTGCGACATCTATTGCCGCGCTAAAAAGAACTGTAATGAAGAGTCCGCCCCAAAAGGTTCACTCCTCTGTTCGAAGTTTTTGATCCTCCATACACTCGTCGACCTCCAGAGACGCGGCACCATGCTTTACAGTAGTACGACTGCGTCCATTCCTCCATCCTTCAATGACTCCCCTTGTTGTCGCCGTAAACTCTGTGATGTTCCCCTTGCTCTGCTGCTCCATCCACACACCGGACGAGGAGTTCAAAGCCAACTGCCTCTGCAACCTCTGATTCAATAGGATGTTTCACGGTTTCCGACTTTGGGGCCAACTCTTGTTACAACTTGAGCTTAATCTTTACTTTGATTTTTGCTCGAACATGTCAGCGGTTTCAAGAGATGCGATGAGGCGAAGAGCAAAAGTTGAGATCTTCAGTTGGAAAAAACAAAGTTGGACAACAAAAGTCGTGGTCCGGAGCACGATTTTCCTCAATCCTCAACTTTAGGGTACAACTTAGGACTTGCAGCTTTGCAAATTTTGAAATCAAGTTGGCATAAAACTTGTGCCTAAAGTTGGAAACCGTAAAACACCCTAATGGATTAAGGAGGAATAGTTGAGATCAGAAATATGGTTGTTGGGCAATCGCTATTACGTATACATTACACGGGAAAGAGGTACTATCCCCCTATCCCAAGCCAAGAAACATAGTCCACCCTTCACGATTGGGATGAGGCTCCAAACCTCTGAATTGGCACTGTGTACCAAGGATATCAAGACGACGTGACTTTTGTTCCAGAGCATGCCCACCACGCATCTCGAAGGCGATCCTGGCGATCTGCTGTCGACTGAGAAAATTGCTCCAAGAGTTGAATTCGAAAACACTTGTATATTGTTGAAAATTTTCGTAGACCTTGTGCAGAACGTCGCCGACAGTGACGCCATGTTCGTTGACCACATAGAAAGGCCAGAAGGATTCTGGATATGGATCGTCGCCCAAGGCATTGATATACATGTGGGTGACGAAAGGAAATGTGGCTGGCTGTGCTCTATCCGCTGGTGAAAGTGGAATAATGTCTTCTCCAGTCCTCCCTAGGTAACAGCGAATAAGTGGGCTATTGCAAATATCCCAATCTATTGGCGGCCTCCCAAAAGTGAAATGCTGTAGTAAGGGGTTCAGCTGGCACTGCCAGGGGAATGGGAGCGGGGCGCCCTTCGAAGGATCCTTCCATCGCGTTGGCCGCGGGGGAATCGCTGGATGCTGCAAGCCACGAATCCACCGTTCTGGGTGAAACACACCCCCATCCATGAGGCTACGGAAGACCTCCTCAACATTCACAGAGGGAGGAATTTGTGATGCTGGTGCTAGAAAGTTAATGCGCAGATGAGTGATTTTCATCGGACTTATATCAAGGGGTAGGGCCTTACGATAATTCGGACAATAGCAGCCATGGAGCAGTGGGCAAGCATAATACCCCCAGGCCTTCCATTCTCGTAATGGAACTTCGTCGCCTTCTTCTCGTTTCGTGGTCGCTTTAGTGACGACCGGTTGGATAGTCGTTATGATAGAAACACTAGGTTCGCCTAAGGAAAAGCGTCAACGTCACGATAGATCAATGAAGACATTCAAAGCTTTGTACCGTTGATCTTGTCTGCTAATCTATGTAGCAGATCTGCAAACAAGCGTCGTTTCCCCTTTCTGGGAGAAAATGGCATTGCTTCTACGGTCTGCAATGGGGTAGGTTCAACCTCTATAAGGGTCTTCGTCGGCGGTAGGGTGTTTTGGGAAATGGGATGCTGATACCATGTCGAGGCAATGGCCTGTGGCTTGTCCAATTCCGGGCTAGCAACCCATGGCTCCGAAAGGTTCAAAATAGCTCGATAGCCGCCAGAGTATTGGCTCTGAAGGCGAACGCGCCTCTCAGTCTCGGGCATTCCAGTCTGATAAAAAGCACGGCGCCAGGGAAAAGGATGACCGAGTCTTTAATGTGCGTTCTGACCTGAGAACACGAAGCTTTCCACGAGGCGCCCACGTTGCGAGCTGGTGGTAAGTGAGTTCGAAGGGATAGGGTGAACTGACCACAGAGGCGGAAAGAGATACTGAAGTTATTCCTACGTTATCAGTGAAGAGAATAATGAGACGCAGGTCGTCACTGAGCAAAACTGAGCATCGCACTGCCCCATACTTGACACCAGCCACACAAGAACACAAGGCTTTCCTGAAAGAAAAGTCATTTTAATCATCAATCAATGATGCAGAGTATTGGAATCTAGATAAGATAAGGACTCCCAGGCTGAAGAGGATTTTGATCTCAAGGTCAAAGGAATAGTTCTCGAGCACGTCTCCTGAAAGAGTCCAGAAAAAATGCAAATAATGGGATGCCAGATAAAACTTGGATCAATGTCCAAATCAAAGGAGCCAAGTCTGAAAGGGTGGCGGAGAAGCCTTTGGAGGAAGCTTGAGAACAGCCCGAGAATCGGCGAAGATACTGCTGGCCTTTGAAACAATTAGAAGGGACTACCAGGGTGCGGAAGTTATGGAAACTATATCTCAAAAAAATGGTATGATCATGCTTATTATTCGAGTCACTTTGGAATCAATCGACCTCGTACCGAGCCCACACATGTTAATGGGGCTACCTATTCAAGGTCCCTTTTAGGTTCACGAGGGCTTACGCCCATTTACTCACAAAGATGAACAGGAGGTACATTGCTTAATACTGCACCCGTACATTCAACGAAGTCCTCATCATGAACTTTCCGCGAGCAAGGCGATAATCCCCAAGCGGAAAGATCAAAGGGATGTCTTCGCCAGACAAGAACGACGAAGTCAACAGTCCGCCAGCCCACTTAGGAAACTAGATACTTTGTGTGTCTCGATTGTTTCCATATGGAATCCTGCATCAGAATAGAAGTTTGGAGAAGAGAATTACCAGGTGCGAACTGTCGAGAGGAAATAAACCCATTAACATCGAGAACCACAGGGGCATTCACCATACACCCTGTACAGAGGGAAGGCATCACTTCCAGCTTTCAATGTTAAATTGTGCCTTGCGTGTGCAGGAAATGGCGCTGATATAGTATGGATTGGGAAGGAACAAGGAACAGCCGTGATGGGTTAGGGGCTTGTTGAGAACGTTCCACGTGTTCTCACGAGCGCGGGGGAAGAAAGCTCAAAATATTTGGTGACTGTGATGCTATTTCTCAGGATGCTTGGGAGTCGATGACGCACGATTGAACAGCGTGGTTACTTCGACGGCCAACGGCGTCGCCACACCGATGGAAGAAGATGACTTGCATGTGAGGGAAGTTCGAGGGTCGAAAGAGCCACCCCCAATTCGATCAGATCACCATACTAAAGCGATGGACAGAAACAGAGGGAAAACGTTGAGCGCATTGCATGCAAGCCCTAGGAATGACACCAAAATGGGGGGCGAGGAGTTTGTTGCATCGCTGAGCTTGAGGGCCCTCATTCCTTTGCGTATTCGTCCATAAGACAAACAACAATCTATTTATCCCATGACAGTCTCTTAATGAAAATTCCATGACTCAAACACCAACATACCATATGCAGATAACATACAACTCTGATTACAGATCAAGTTGGTTTGAGATGATAAGATCAGATTTACATCGCGTAGATAGGCAGATGTTCAGAGGTATGTAACTAATCAATTGGTTGGGCTCGTGAGTCACTCACAGACAAGTGCCCATTAGATTGTTTGAGCTTGTGCATTATTATTGCAAAAATATCCGCATAGACTCGTGAAAATAGACAGGCGAAGAGTCAATGCCAATATGGATCCTTTACAAATGGGACGATCTGAACGCGGGTTTCGAGGGTACATTTGTGACAGCATGTCGAGGAGAATAGGCAGTGATCATAGGCGGAGCACCGTTATGGAAGATAACGACGACGGTATTTGAGAAGATGTGCAGATTCAGGGTTCAAGATCTGAGGGTTCGAGGAACATGCTCCTGGTTGTTGCAGGCCTGCTAAATTCTCTTCGCGGGAGAAGATGAGGGTTGATAAATTATAATGGAGGGTGAAATCCGATGACAGGAACCGTGTCCACAAGGTGATGGTGGTGTTGAGTATGTCAGACATCGCCGTGATGGTAGGGTAGACAGCGATAGAGACCGACTTGAATACAACTGTCAACATGGACAATAGTTTCCGCCACAATAGAATAGAAGGTTTAGATGTCGATTGGTCAGAGACAAGCTCACGAGAGTTCGTTGAAGCTTTATGGTGCTTATGATACAGTGCAATTGAGATGTTGAGAGTGGTTTCTGGCCCGGTCAGTGACGAAAAAGTGCCCATGATAGCATCTTCGAAAGATATGAAGGCGCGATGCTCTGGGGGATAAGACGGCCAAGGGAGAGGTCAAGTACGATTAGCGTCGAGCTTCATTTGCGAGGACGAGAATGTGAGCCAGGTTGTACATGAAGTTTGGAGAGTATAAGGTAGTGTTCTATCCCTTGCGTTCAGTGCGGAAGGAATTGCATCGAAGCCAAGAGACGTATGAGTACCAAGAACTTCATCAATTAGGGCTGGCCATTTGTGCTCGAAATCAATGCAGTGAGAATGAAAGCACAATACCTCGACATTCTTGATCTTACCGACATCGTCATGAATGTGTGCGGTTCTCGCGGTCCAGCTGGCATTGACCATATTAACATCAAAATTCAATGCCAAATGAAAGTAGTCGGTCCGAACACCGAAATCATTGTAGAACCCATGCTACAGATCGACGTGAGGGGTGGAGTCGTTAAATAGGGAGGGCAT
>JABCKO010007999.1:13073-29981 GCA_018855915.1 Tephrocybe sp. NHM501043
GCGACATATTATCAGATGGTCATATGAGAGATGTTCCATAAACTTACATCGCCCGAGCAAATGGGGTGTGGTGATTAAGTTGATATCGGCGATTGCGACCTCAGACTAAGTTATATACCGGCGGCGATCGCGACTCAACTTTTCTGATAAAGTACAGATCTAGAGGTTTTACAGTACAGCTTACTATCCTTTTGCTTTCTCCTCGACATTTGGGAAGTGGTGTTGCGTCTCTCCCATGTCATTATGACATCCAATACGCACTGATCTTCGAATTCTTCGAATTGTAGAATTTCAGAAAAAGCATTGACCACAATCCGGGAAAAGAATAAATGTGAACAAGCTCGATCAGAGGGAATAATATACTTTGTTTTTAAGATTTTTATATTCTACAGAGCTTTTATCCGGGAGCTTTAGTTTATCATTGAGGTGCCGCTCCATGCCGAGATAAACCGATTTTCAAGATGAGACTTTAGCTTTGTGTACAGTTAGATAGCGATGTATACCTGTTGCCTCGGAGCTTGGGAATCATCATAAGTAGTAGGCAGAGTTGGAGTTTGTCAATGGAAGTTTGCGAAGACCCCCTACATTCCCTTGCGTGGCTGGTAAGATGAAATGCTTTGACAGAATGCAAAGCAACACGTGTATCAAGCTTCTCATTACAAAGGTGAGTACACAGGCGCTAATTTATAGCTGAGGCAAATGAAGCATGTCGACTCGGAGATATCTCAAGAAACCAGTCGTTATTCACTTTCAGGCTCTGAGCTAGTATGTAGTTACTGAATGGCTTATGAATGGACTCTTGAATTGGATGGAAGATACGCGTGGACCAATGTGTGAATATAGCATTTGAAGTTGCTTGAGCGTATCGAGAATATAGGGGTAGTTGTAAAGGGAAATAGTAAGTTCGGAAGTCGAATCTTGGGGTGGGCCCCAACATTGTCGATGAAGTCGAAGTCAGAACGTCGTCACACCGTGACATCTATTGCGACAAATGAACATCATGTGGCGTGGTGGCACCTCGCGTGGAACGAACCTAATGCAAAATCCTGCCAAACATATGAGGTTGCTAATAATGTATTGCAGCGCTGGCCTGGAGAGTGATATGCTGCATGCTGAGGGGCAGCTAGCATTCCTCGATGAAGGGTCAGCGCTTCTCTGACAACATTCGTAAGCACCTGAGTTGAATCCTGTCGTGTAAAAAAATCTGGTTCTGGTATAACTTGAGCGCTGAGCTGCTACTAGTATCATTAAAAACTAACCATCGTAGATAGTGACACATGGTAGATAGACTTCTGAGGCACATCACGAAAAGGTCAGTCGTTCCTTTTGCAAAAAGTTGTTTGAATGTAAGTCATGATTCGCGACCCTTCAGGAGTTCATCTTATACGAAGTACTGGTAGATGCAGGAAATGTAAAAAAAAGATGTTATGATATTTAAGGAATGTCGACCTTGGTGTACAATGCCTAGTACAAGTTCCTAACAGAACAGCCTACGAGATGATGACCAACCGAGGGAATGTGGTATATGACGGATGTGGAGGGGGTATGCCAAAATGATAGATGGTGGTAGTAAAGGAAAGTGATAATTCATGAAAGATCTGTATCTGCAGCCTCGAGCCATCACCGCCGCCGATCCCAGTGTGGCGTACGCGTGTTCCCCTCCAGGTCCCGCATCCGCAGAGACCCTCGAAGTGAAGGCAAGGGTCCAACATGGTCCAAGTTCTCAATGTGCATGCCCACATTCACAGGGCATAAGTCAAGGAAACATTCAAGAGCCTGCTTGCATCCGCCTATCTGCGGTACCAGTCTGTTTGAGCATCACCATCATATGCTGGCTCAAACAAAGTGTTGCTGAAAATGGGCGATTGCAGGCTGGTTCTTGAGCGTTTGCGCTACCACAGGTGCTTCCGCGTGGCGATATGGCGCCAATCAAAGAGTGAAGGGTCGTGGAAAAGGCCAATGAGGCCTCCTCGACGATCCTTTACCCTTTAAGTAGCATTTGCAAGAATTACGGCGAGATCTTTTTCGCTAGCTGCAGGCAGCTGTCGTGATCGGGCTTTAAGGCGCACTGCGAAGTATTTCGGTAAGTGTCAGGAAAGTGATACAGGAGAAAAAAGACTCACAATTCCTGTCCAAAGTAAGCAAGACAACTTGAACGGCACCTGATGGTGAAGTAGCGTCCTCATAGCTCGAATTGAGAATTGCAGACCGATCGACCCAGTGTTCCTCCTGCCAAATCGCAGCCCTGAGGATCAAATCGTCTGTATTTCGCTCCCAGTTGCCATCTCCCGTGAACTCGACTTGCTCGGTACGGATGCTGAGTGTGGAGAGGTAGTTGCCCTTGGACGTCTGGACCTTGAGGGAGACAGAATGCGTGCGTATGTGATTCGAGATATAGGTCATGGCGTCCCGTGCTGCCTCGCTGAGCTGTGCAGATGTATTTGAAGAGAGACCATCGAGCTCCATAATGACGGGAAGTGGAACGATGACGGTCCAGCGGAGACTTTCCACAACGGATGCAAACATAGCCAGGGATGACAGGAGGATATTGGTGTCGACAACAAGCACGGAATACCCTGCCAAGATGTGCAGCTGGGGGCGAGTGTCAACCGGCCTTCGTGAAGGTCCCCTTGGACGCCGCGGGGGAGACGAGGGGCCGACGCCGCGCTCACCGGACTGGAGTAGACTCTGAAGATACCTTCGGCGCGCCTGTGAAACCCAAAAATGTCAGTTTTGAGATAAGCTTTTGATTATAAGTAATCTGACCTTTAACTCCCTGACCTCGGGTGTATTGCTTGCGTCGTCGTCCTCTTCTTCAGAAAGAGCATCTCCCCCAGCTTCGTCATCGATGTCCATAAGCTCGTCAGACCACCTTGTACCAAGTCTCCTCTTTTCTTCCTCCTCCTGTTCAACACGATCCTGTTCGCGCCACTGATGGACCTTCTCCTCCAAGCGTCCCTCAACCCTCCACTCCCTCGTCCCCTCGACCCACGTAAACCCATCCACCATCCCCGCAATATTCACAGCACTCCTGACAATCCTCACCCATCTCTTACCAACAACATCCCCACCCGCACTTCTTTTCCCATTGTCATCCTCATCATCATTCTCTATATGACCATCCGTCATCTCCCTCTCTCCGCCTTCCTCCTCCTCGAGGACCTCAATCTCTGCCCTCCTCTCCTCCCCGGCCTTCCAATACCCGCGTTCAAAGACACTACGGCCAACCCACTCCATACCCCTCACACACCAATCCTCCGGCAACGGCGGCGCCGCACCACTGGTCAACATCGCCCACCTCTGATGCCCATCCTTCTCCCTCTCCTCCCCTTTTCTCTTCTCTCCACTCTCCACGTTCGTCAGGCCTTGCTTTGCCATAACCGACCTCGGCACCCGCGCAAAGAACGCCGCGAGCTCTGCCCACGGCACCGCCCTCTCTAGCATACCCAGAGCCATCGGGTTCTTGAGAATGGTCGCCAAGAACGTCAGCAAGACCGATAGATACGGGTTTAAGCTTGGACGTGCGAAACCGCGAGTCTTCGTCCGGGTGGGGTGCTGCAGGACATGCGAAAGCATTGCAAAGGCGAGCTGCAGAGCATACTTGAAAGAAAGAGGATATTCCCTTGCGGGTGCCTCTTCCGCCTCAGCCTCGGATGAAGGGGGCGAGAGCTGGCTAGGGGGGTGGCTGGCATTGGGGTTGGGCGAAATGCGGGGGGAAACATCGACGTCCATCTTCTCGTCCTCTAGGATGACCGGAGCCGCCGGTTTCGTAACGATGATGGTGGCGCCAGAGTCCTTGCCACCCATACGGCCCAAGACGCTTCCAGGACGGCCATACTCAAAGATCGCGGCCACATTGATGACAGCCATCATGATCCATTCCCGTTCGTCGAGATCTTCCATGGAGAGACGTTCAACGAAGCGGGCAAGCGTTGGTGTAAAGTCGTCCAGCTGAATATGGGTAAAGAGCATGCCCTGTAGGAGAACGAAAAGGTCACGAGCGGGAGTATCTGGATGTGCACGGCGCTTCTGGTTGGCCACACTCCAAATCGGCAGGATCGACTCGCGTGAAGTCGGGAATGGATGCAAAGTCGTCATGCTGTGATTCCAATCAGCCTTCGGTCGCTTAAAACGCCACACGTACAACATACCTCTTGACGAAATGATAGACACCCTTCAAGTCCTCACCCTCCATTTCCCTGCAAAGCAGCCCCAAATGATGGTGCAGCTTCCCCGTGCCGGGCTGCTCTGCCAAACCTGCACCATACCAATCCCTCGCGATATTCCGCCATCTCTCCGTCTCGGGCTCGAGGATCAGTTGACGTGCCGCCACAATTCCGACACTCGGGGAGGGGCTATCGTCGATCCGAGCCGCAGGCTTGTCACTTGTCGAGCCTTTCGATACTTTGGGGGGCTTCAAAAGTCCGTTGTCATCCGCGGCCACGACGTCGACGTCGCTAACGTCCTTAAGGGTCAGTTTACGTCCTGGGGTCGTGGTTGACTCGGGGCCGCCAACCATGGCAGCGACGGCCATGCGGTAGCGGGCGAGATCGCCTAGCGCCTCAAGCCATCCGCTCTTGAATCCCGCTAATGCCGGTTCCTCCAGAAGCCCTGTGTAGAAGGTGTAGGCGTAATAGAGGAAGTCCTGGAGGTGCTCAAGGGCAAGTGCAGACGTAAAGGAGGCCCGGCGAAGAGATTCCAGGAGTTTGTAAAAGGCGTACGTCCATAACCGCACAATGATGTTGTACTTGGTCGGGATATTGCGCAAGGAGGCAGGAACAGAGGGTGCGAGAGAGATTTCGAGGAGATTGTGGATGAGATCCGCTAGTCTTTTGAGCCATATAAGTGGGCCGTCGAGATCGAAATAAGAAAAGGTACTAACTGCTTGTGGTTATCGACCTGCACCTTCCACTTCTCACGCTCAGCATCGTCGTTGTTCGTTGGGGCAGAAGCTTCTGGTTGTTTGCCCTTGAGAGTGACTCTGGGTTCACTGCGGGCCGCAGCACCGTCTTCTGGGTCCCGATCGTCTGAATCCTCCATCTTTACCTTTGCCTCAAGGTTTGTGATGGCCCGATAGAGCTTCTTGAGCTGGTTGGAGAAGACATTGGCACCGTCGTCACTGCGGTTGCCGTTGGGGCGTTCAAAGAGAGCAGAGGAAGCAGACGAGCCGTCAGTAGTGGATGAGAGAGTGAACGCCGAAGAGATCGAGTTCGCATAGGAAGAGGTAGAGGAAGCAGAAACATAGTCGCCTGAGGACTTTGAGACGGGGCGAGGAGAGCGGGCTAGGACAGAGAATCTGACTGGGTCGTCTTTTCTGTGATCGAAGAGCTGACGGGCAGGGGCGTCGCGGTCGCGGTCACGATCTCGGTCACGAGGAGGGCGGGGGCTGTGGTCTGAGATTGAGTCTGGCTCAGCAGTGCGGCGCATAGGGACAGGATCCGCAGCGGGATTGAAGAGCTTTACAGAGGGGCGTGGCTGCGAGGCGGGGGACGAGGAGATTTTGAGGCGCCGTGAAAAATCATCGTGGTCGGCCTCAACGGGGCGGCGGGGGCGGGGAGAGCGGGCGGACGCTTGGGCTGTAGGCACAGGCGAAGGAGACGAGGTCGACTGGGAGGGTTGAGCAGGGCGCTCACGGGCCCGCAGTGGTCTGTTGTAGCGCATCAGACGCCGGTGTACTATGGGAATATTGGAGTGAAACTGACCCTGCGGTGCGTCGCTGCAACGCAGTGAGCTTCTCATATAGATCGGTGGTCTGTACGTCGCGCTGGTCCCTGTTCTTGCTTTTGGGACGGTCTGCCATGGTCGGGAGGAGGAAGAGGCTCCAGCGAACGCCGATTTTGCACCAGCCTCCGCAGCCAAATCCTGTCCGCAGCACCATCACCACGTGACCCTCGGTCCGGCACAGTCTCAGCGCAGCATTAATCCTTTCCGGCTGGCGGTGTAGCACTACGCCCCCTACTGTCCATTTCATATCCGGTTATGCCTTCATTCAAGACAAGGAATGCTCCACAATACCAACTACTACTACATACACCTCAGTTCTCTTAGCACCGCCACCCATCACGATCATCCGTCACCCCCGACCGAGCCAATCAGCCTCTCCCGTTTAGTAGTCGACCATCTGCCTTGATTGACAGGATGCACCTCCTCGTACTCCTAACGCCCCGCCTGCGTTATCAGGTCGGGCAACAGGATCTTTAGCACCGTCACCACCACACCAGGAGCTGCTCACTCTAAGGAGAGCAAGCGCCAGGTCGTTTGATATCCGTATCTGCCGTAATCGTTTAAACTTTAAACCTGGAGTTACCGTGCTTTAATTTCGTCATAAATCTTCATCCCGGCACATGCGTGTCCTGCTCCCTTTTAATCTCTCCGAAAAGCTGTTGGCCGTCTGGGACGAATTTGTTGCGGGCATGCTCCGACTTGCATAGCGTGTTGACAATGCTCGTCTGTGACTCTATGACTTTAATACACCACTATCTACGTGCCGAGGCGCAGGGCGTCCATGTCGCACGAGGAGATAATTTGTACACTACTTACATACATGGGCAGGAGGCTGCCCCCTCCGCTACCCAGAGAACGAGCGTACCGGCGTTCTGACGTCGTTCTATGTATATTATTCCCATCCAAGTTTCTCATAGACAGCTGAGGTGTGGGGCTGAACGTAGCTCCACTTCTTCCGGGACCACAAATACGCCATCAGATGGCCGATCACACATTTTACCTGTGTATCTCAATTGCCAAGTTGCAAGTTCTAATGGACGCTTCACCACTCTGGGAACAAACACCCCTCCTCTACTCCCCAAAAATATCTGAAACTCTAGGTGTCGACGCCTACCTCAAACTCGAGGTCACTCCAATCCCATCTTCCACCCTCCTTGTCTAATCACACCTATCACACAGAACCTGCACCCCTCCCACTCATTCAAATACCGCGGCCTTTCCCTTTTCGCCCAGCGCGCCATCCAAACACACGGCCCCAACACTCACCTCATCGTCGCGTCCGGCGGCAACGCCGGCCTCGCTACCGCCTGCGCCGCACACGCTCTCAATCTCAAATGCACCGTGTATCTCCCAACCGGCGCAGCACAGAGCACGATCGAGTCTAATCGACGGCTGCTCCAGAGTCGGTTGGAACGACGGTACGCTTCTCACCACCTTACAAAGACCTCCGGATCTAATCCACCCCCAGTCCCGCTCATCGCACTCGAGACGATCGGGTCCGACTGCTTTTACCACTCCCTCTCCCTTAACGCCCCCCGCTTCAATAGCACCAGCACTACCCCCACCCTCCCTCCCAACGTCACTCCCACCACCTCCACAACAGAAAACGGCGAAACCGTATCCCTAGCCCACTTCCACCAATTCAGCTCCAAAGCCTCTGGCTCCCTCGGCGCATCGCAGCCCTCCGCCCGCGTCGTCCAAGTTTCCCTCACCCGCCCCGGCAAAATCGTTTCCGCCAGTGTCCCAGACGAACTGAGCATGCAGGCTCTTACCTTATTCGCAGGTACGTCGTGTGTTTGCCGGGTTTGAAGCATAGTTAGAAAGGAAAGCAGTGGTATTGACGATCCATAACCACATGTAACAGACGATCACAAACTCCTAGTCGAACTTGCGTGCTCCACGACGCTCACACCGGCGTACAAGCCCGCATTCTTCGACAAGCTCGTCCCACTCAAGTCTCCCGAAGCCAAGCGGACGGTCGTGTTCATCGTCTGCGGCGGATTCAAAGTGTCGCTATCCGAAGCATTCGAGTACGCATCTCTCGTCGCGGCAGACAAGGCCCTCGGAGGAACCTGGAGCGTCCTGATGGACGACGGGAGCAGGTTCGAGGTGGAGAAATAGATGAAGGCAGGGAAAGGTAGGGGCGGTATCGTAGAATTTAGAATATATGTACATCTAGAAGTTTGATCCAAAGATGAGTCTCCGAAAAGCCTCGAATCGAACCCAAACGTACCATTAGTTGTAGGAGGACTCGTCCCTACTTTCATTTCTTATTTCACTTCGACTCCTCCGCTGCCGCGTCACCCGCAGCCTTCCTCGCGAGCCTCTCCGCACGTATCCTATTCAGCTCATCCCGAACTGCACTCTGGTCTTTTGGAAGCCTCTGCATTACACAAACCAAAAATCACATCGACACCATTTCCTCTTCCCAACACGCAGGGAATATATAAACCACATACCTGTACCGTCCGCTCAGCAGGCGGGAATAGCTTATCCCTGTACTGCAAGATTCCGTCGTGTGAATGAAGACGGAAAGGAATATTAGATTGGAGGGAAACACACAGGAACGACGTGTTCTCTGTACCAGTCGGGGTCACCGAAGTGTACTAGCGCAGCGATGGGGACGAATAGGTAGAGGGAGAACTTGAAGACCTCGAGATTTGCGCCGCCCATGGTTGACAAGGAAGGTGAGAAGGACGTCACGGGTGAGAAGGACGTTTGAGAGGAGACGTATTTGGCAAAATCACGGATCGCAAATACTCGAGGCACAAAGACCATTCACTACTCCAGTGCTGGATACCACATCCCTGCGTCCAAAAGCCAGGTTGAGTTTTAATACAGAAATTAAAATGAAGGAGCCAATGCAAGTACAAGAAAAGCAGATGTTAAAACTCGTGAAATTACAATTCAACCTCCCTCACGCCATCCTTATCCACCACCTTTACTTTGTACTTCCCAGGCGATACGACTAACCGCTTCGCCACCTCATCTATACACCTTTTCAGCGTCGCGAGGCCCTCCTCCAGTGGTGCCTCAGGATCATGATACCTTTGTGAACACGAAATGTGAGCGACGATCATTACACCATCAGGACAGCTATGCCCAAAAGAAAGTACACGCACCTATCCAGTAAACTGAGCGCAAAGTAGCTACCATAACCGTGCGCGGCAAATGGCACCTCCGTCATCGTGCCAAGGTAGTCTATCCAGTACAGGTGCGGGGTGAATGTCGCGGTATCGTAGCCCCCAAGCAGGAGGTTGACTGCGTAGGGCTTTCGGGAGCGGAGAGATTCTGCTAGGGAGCGGCGGACCCAGGATGCTGCTGCGGATGGGCGGAGGGGGTAGAGGTTGCGGATTTGGTACAGACGGATGTTGCGCTCGACGTATTCGGCAAATTGAACGGTGTCGCCTAATAAACAAAGTGTAATTAGCACATGGATTGGATTATAGAAGACGAGACATTCGCACCTGGCTCGCCAGAATAGGCCATAAGCAGATGAGGGCTGACAGCCTTGATTTTGTCCTCGTCGATCTTCATCTTGACGATGGAGCGTGCTGCTGTGGTGTCTGCAGCGACAATAACATAGCCCTTTCCTGTGATTGCAAACGAGGTCTCCATTGTGAACGAGGGCGATGTGGGTGGCAAGAAACGAGAGCTGACTTGCAATTACGCGTCGAGATGTGGACGCGTGGTGTTCGGCCAAATCCGATCTTGACCCTAGTTTGGGGTTGGGAGTGTGATCGGTCCGGTTTGTCGCCGTTCTGCACCCGTTCGATTCAACGACCATGTTATTCTTGCAGCTGCCTTCCTCTACTCTGTACTCGACGACATGGCAGAGGTATCTCTGAAGGGAAGACGTAGATCTGACTATGTCTACTTTTTGCCCTACCGGACGAGATGGTGAGTCACCTCATCAACCTCATAAAGTATCAGGACTCAAGACAATACATTGAAGGAGCGACAACGACCAGTACTCGCACATCAATAACTCCATCTACTATCATCTCTTTGACTCCATAGTCAACACGTATTTGATAGAGCGCTGCGGGTTACAGCCCAACCAATCACCATTGATTGGGCTGGTCGTGTCTTCCTTCTGCCAGGTTCGTTCTAGCCATCTCGCACATCTCCGCCAACCTTAACTTAAATACCACAGTTTTTCTCCCCCCTATCATTTCCTCAAGTTCTAGACCTGGGACTTCGCGTCAGCAAACTCGGGACTAGCTCCGTGACGTACGAAGTGGGCGTCTTCGAGGAGGGCAAGGACGCGCCGGCAGCCGTTGGAGGATACACACACGTCTTTGTGGACAGTCAGACGCGAAAGAGCACGACGATGGGCGCGGAAACGAGGACAGGCCTGCAGAAATTGCACACAGATCCGAGTAGAACGAGCACGAAATTGTAAGATATCACTTCTATCGGTGATCATGAATGGAGCTGCCAAAATGGATGCAACACATGGTCTGGGTCACAGTGGATGGCCACATGCAAGGCACAGAGTCGAGAAACGACGGCGGGTATAGGTCGCCATCTATTTGAGGAGCGCCTTTATAAATAGTATCTTCCCGTGACATCATTGCAACGTTCCCAAGATAGACCTCCTCCCAGCCTATAAAATCCCTGTCTCAACGTTCATCACATCTAACCCTAACAACCATGGCCCTTTCCAAGGTATGGACCCCCGTCTTATCTTCATCCTCGTCGCTCACCACATCGACCAGCACGTCAACCCCGAACACCTCCTCAGGCAGTCTCACGTCCGTATGCTATACGAGCCTTATACCATAGCTGAAACCCTCCTCAGGACAAGAAATCCCACTTCCATGGACTTACCAAAGCCAACCTCGAGACCATCAATCACACTTATGGTGCGCGCTACGGCACCACCCCCGTTCCCAAGTACAAGATCGCCTCAAAAGTAGCATCTACACCCTTGTCCGTGTTTGCCTGCTAATCGGCATGACGTAGGGCCTCGATGCTGCATCTACGTATCAGATCATTCATGACGAGCTCAGTCTAGGTTGGTCGAGCCGCGTCGTATGGGTCTGATCTAACTGATGTGTTGTAGATGGA
The DNA here is from genome assembly GCA_018855915.1 of Tephrocybe sp. NHM501043. NCBI lineage: Eukaryota > Fungi > Basidiomycota > Agaricomycetes > Agaricales > Lyophyllaceae > Tephrocybe > Tephrocybe sp. NHM501043. The sequence goes on from JABCKO010007999.1 coordinate 23,871, forward strand.
TCCCCCGTCCTAAACCTGGCGTCCTTCGTACACACTTGGATGCCCCCAGAGGCAGACAAGCTCTTCCAGGAGAACGTTTCCAAGAATCTCATCGGTAAGATTTGAATGCATATATGCGCTTGTTCTATCCTAACATCGAGCTCAGACACCGATGAGTACCCTGCGACTCGTGAGTAAAGTACCCTCCGCCTTCCAATAATATCTCATGGAACCATTAGAGGCGCTCCACATTCGATGTAGCTTTACGCATTCTCTTTCCATGTACACGCACTCACTGCCTGTTGTGAACAGGCATCTCTATCCTTGCTGATCTGTGGCACGCTCCTTCCGCCAAGGGCGCCATCGGAACCGCGACCACAGGATCCTCAGAGGCCATCCAGCTCGGCGGTCTTGCCATGAAGAAGATATGGCAAGCCAAGCGCAAGGCTGCCGGAAAGAGCATATACGAACCTGGGTGAGTTTACGACCATGTTACATTGGTTCAAGACCCACTGTGAACTTCATAGCCCAAACATTGTCATGGGTGCGAACGCCCAAGTTGCGCTTGAAAAGTTCGCTCGTTACTTTGAGGTCGAGTGCAGGCTTGTGCCCGTGACCGCAGAGAGTCACTATAGGCTTGATGCATCGAAGATAATGGACTACGTCGACGAGAACACGATCGGTGTTTATGTTATTCTCGGAAGTGAGCCCCCATCTGCTCCATGTCAGTTATTAGAGGCTCGATATCCATGTTTTCAGGCACGTACACCGGCCATTATGAACCCGTTAAAGAGATTTCAGATCTTCTCGACGAATACGAAGCAAAGTCAGGCAACTATGTGCCTATCCACGGTGGGTGATTCAACATCCATGGAAAATCTGGAGTGGTCCTGATTCCACCTTCCTAGTCGATGCTGCATCTGGTGGTTTCATTGCTCCCTTCGCAACAGTAAGCCAATCTCTGCACAGGACCCACGGTTCTGTCTAAACGTTCGGTAAAGCCTAAGCTCCTATGGGACTTCAAGCTGCCCCGTGTTGTCTCAATCAACACTTCGTATGTAGTTTCTTAAATATATTGTAACATCATACTGAGCACCCTACCAAACCTTCAAGGGGCCACAAATTCGGGCTCTCCTACGTCGGTGTCGGCTGGATCATCTGGCGGGACAAAGCTCATCTCCCGAAAGAGCTCATCTTCGAACTACACTATCTTGGCTCAGTCGAATACTCCTTCTCACTCAACTTCTCCCGCCCCGCAGCGCCCATCATAGCGCAGTACTTCAACCTCATCCATCTCGGCTTCGAAGGCTTCCGTGCTGTCGCCCTGGACGATCTCAAGAATGCTCGTCTCCTGAGCCGTGCGTTGGAGGCGAGCGGATATTATGTCGTCTTGAGCGACATCCATCGTAAAGTGCCGAGTGCACTGGAAGCTGTGAAAGGAGCTGCTGGGATTAATGAAGAGGATCCCGAGGTAATGATAGCCTTCCCTTCTCTGTTGCCAAATTCGTTCATCAACGACGACAGGTTTATCACCCTGGTCTACCCGTGGTGTCGTTCCGCTTTTCAGATGCATTCAAGGAGAAACATCCGGAAATTGAGCAGCGTTGGATTCAGACGCTTCTGAGATCGAAAGGATGGTGAGATGCACCCCCTCTTCCTTTTCGGCCAACCAACTTAATCATGCTAGGATTGTTCCCAACTATGAACTTCCTCCTTCTTTGGAGCAAACCCAGATTCTTCGCGTAGTGGTTAAAGAAAGCATGACCGAAGTGGTAAGTCATTAAAATCAAAACGCACACTAAGTTTCTCACAGAAATGTCCACTTCTAGCTGGTCGATCAATTCGTCGCTGACCTAGTGAGTAGCAATTAAAAAAAACACGCTCGACATAAATTCATTATCATCTATCCTCCATAGATCGAAATTACCGAGTCTCTCGCCCGCCCAGGATCTGCGCTTCACGGACTCAATACACTCGACCAGGCTCAGCGCAACAAAGGCAGCCGGGCTGAGCAGCATGTTGGTGCCCTGGAGTCAGGTTCAGCAGAAGGGTCCTCTGGAACATATGCAAGACCATGCTAAATTGCAAGTCATTGAATAAATGCGAAAGGAGAAAGATTTCAATTAGTGTGTATTGTTGAAATCCCGTACGAGTGTATTCAAGACTCGAATACAATGATATCCCTTTGTAGTATACATAATTTCCGAGGAAAAGCACTCGAACGTTTAGCATCGCTCCAATCTTCATAATCAAGTCCTCCGGTCACTCAATAGCGGGACAGTTCCCTCAGATCTACTTTTCGCCAATTCGGAGGCAACTTGGCCGCTGAGAGGCTTGCTAGGTAGCTCATCGTCAGTATCATTGAAAGCAATCTCGAAAATTGGACGGCCAGGGGAAATAGAAGAATAAGGTCCATTCCCAGGCTTTAATCCGTGACTTTCTTGGTAAAACTGCCGACGGATCAAGATCATGCCGACGAGGTAAGCCACTGGAACGGTCTACAACGAAGGCAAATCATCAGCGACGTAAGTATAGATAGAATATGACACTAACTATGGCCCAAGCATTCCACAAGACATGACACCAGTGAGCAATATGTGTGTCGCCGGTGGCCATCTTCCATTCCTTCATACCGCTGCGAACCTAGTGAAAGTGGGGAATGGACATTGAACCACGCAATGAACAAATAGCAATCGGAGGAAGCCAACCTGAGCAAATGCAATTGCAATAATAGCAAGGCCCAGAACAACGTGCAGGATATTCGATGGCGGGTGGGGTTGTGCAGTCTCAGGAAGCGCCTTCTCCGTTTTGCGATGGTGGATGTATCGTCCCAGGGCGACCTGGATATAATACAGAGACACGAGTAAAGCACCTGTAATCTTTGATGGCTGTCAATATCGGAGGGGAGGGATAGAGACAAGAGAAATCGCCTTGCCTGGTGCGGGCCAAGGAAATGCGGTGTCTGTTCGGAGCCATAATGATCAAAAGCAGCAGCAACTCCAAGCATCCATCCGAGTGTAATGACGAAAAACGCCACAGACATATTAATGGTCTTGTGGACAATCAACCACTTCGAAGTGAACGTTCTTCCCCATCGCGCAGAAAGCACTCCACAGGGCAATAGGACCAAGAAGCCTATGGATCCTAGTAGTCCATGTGCAATGATGACCTTTTCATGTTTCTTATGCGAGGATTCTGGTGGCGTATTTATAACGGTGTTCGGTGTAGTTTCGCCGGGGACTTCAGGTAGTTCCTGGTGGATGTGCGGGGCAGGTTCGACTGTCGGAACGAGATCAGGCATCGTCCCTCCAAGGTTAAGCCTAAGGAACCCCGCAATATAGTGCTGTGTGAGCTCAGAGTAGTCAGGCTTTTCTGGGCGGACTTTCCCATAGGCCCATATGAGCCGTTCGGTGGGGTTTCTCCAGGACAACACAGTCTTGTTGATGGGAATGGTGAAAGCTAGTGTTTTTACAGCCTTAGGATGCCAGAGCTGGAGGAATTCTTGCTATCAGTTCGGAACTTTCAGACACATTGGAGGTAACTGACTGTAGAGACTCGGGGCTCAGCTATTACAGCACGTCTTGGAGGATACTCCGCTGGCAGAGGCTCGGTGTGTCCCAAGGCTTTCCTGTGGGACAGGGTCGTCGTACCGTCTTCATTCGGCCACATAATCACCATATGTGTACCCTGCATTCGCCTTCCGAATCCCCTGGATCGTCTTGTGAGCAGAAAAGCGATTTAGCAAAGAAAGTATGCTTACAGGGCCAACCACCCTAGAGGCTCCTCCAGGCCAGTCATCTCATCTATCAATAAATCAGAACAGTCAACAAGCGATGTACAGATAGGCTCACAAGTAACCATATCATCGTGCACTGTAGCGTTTACGCATAGATATTGCCCGCATTGACCGTCCCCCTGAAGGGCACACGCTGGCGGCAACATATTAAGAAACATGGACCCAGCAAGGCTTAGAAAATACAGGGATAGCAGCATCTGGGCTCAAAGAAACTGGGAAGAGAAATCAAGGGCGAGATAAGCACCGGTACGTTTGCGATTATATGAGTATGAGGCATCCGGCTATCGTCTGGAGGTTCTCAGGTAATGTGCGAAACATCGAAATGTACCCAACAGGAGAAGAGGGAAAATAAGCCGGTCGTGGGATGGTGAGGTTTGCGTGAGACGCGCCAATCAACATGTCGCGTGTTCCAATTTACAATTTATTTATACAGGTGACTTGCAAATTTTCTAGAGCGAGTACTCTACTCGTAGATCCAGGACTCGAGAGCGCTGGTGTACTGGGCAACACCCTCGGGGAACCAGCTATAAAATCATCGTTGAGTGACTAAAAATGTTCGGGAGGCGCGATAAGAACTCACAGCTTGATCTCCTTCTCAGCACTCTCAACAGAGTCAGATCCGTGGCAGATGTTACGGCCGACGGCAAGGCAGAAGTCTCCACGGATGGAACCTATGAACACGATCAGCTGAGCTCGCCGATCGCGACGCGAAAAAATGCGCACCGACGGGGGACTGGAGGGGATTGGTGGCACCAAGCATGACACGGCCGGTCTTGACGGCATCGAGGCCTTCCCAGACCATAGCAACGACGGGCCCAGAGGCCATGTATTTGATCAAGCCGGGAAAGAAGCCCTTGCCCTTGAGGTCGGCGTAGTCTACATACAAAATGACGTTGAGAACTTAAACAGGGCTAGATAAAATAAAATCTTACGCTGCTCAAGGTGCGCCTCAGTAGCCGTGACGAGCTTGAGGGCGGTGAGCTTGAAGCCACGCTCCTCGAACCTCTGGATGATCTTGCCGACCAGTCCACGCTGGACGCCATCGGGCTAATTTAAGTGAGGATAGAGGTTGTTGTCAGCCAATGATCACAAAAGCACGGAGTAAAGGTGAATAAACATACCTTGATCATGATATAAGTGCGTTCGTTAGACATGGTCGAGGATGTAGAACAGGATGGAAGAGATTAAACAGCGACCAAAATAATTTATACTTGCCAGATTATCAAAATCTTCGATCTGCCACTCTTGCCAAGCAGGCGCATACAAACCTCCGGAAACGTCCGCTCAGACGACCAGCGGTCAGTCAGTCTTCAACACCGTCGCCACTAAAATGCTGTTTGGCCCCCTCAGTCTCTCTTTGGCGCCTTACGTCAAGTCCTCAAGGACTCTCACTAAATGGATCACCCCTATTGCCAACTGGTATGCTAACGCGTCCGGTTATAGGAAGTACGGCTTCAAGTACGATGACCTCCGTGCGTTAATTTGAACCTGTTCCTTGCTGTGTTTTCTAAATGAAATACTGCATTTGTCAGTGGTTGAGGAGCGTGATGACGTTCAGCGTGTATGGAATATTTCTTGATTCAACATCACCTTTTCTTAACAATCTAAAACAGGCCCTGACCCGTTTGACCGTCCGTGAGCAGTACGACCGTGCATACCGCTTGAAGCGCGCCAGCCAGGCTAGCGTTCTTCACGCACCCCTGCCTAAAGAGCAGTGGACTAAGCCAGCCGAGGTGCGCCTCTCCTACCACTGGATTCTTGGTCTGCCAACTCACTTTATCCCAGGACGTTCGCTACCTCAAGCCTCACGTTCTCGAAGTCGCCAAGGAGGATGCTGAGAGGCAGATGTGGGACACCCTCGTTGTGAAAAGGAATTAGAATGCTCGAAGTCCATAATTGAAGCAACCCTCCTGGATCAACTTTATTAATGAATAACGTCGTTAAAAACTGGAGCCACTCTATCCGAAAAGCCGTTCACCTGACGTCAGCCCTCCTATGTATCTCTCATATTCTGTGTCCCAACTTCGGTTGCGGGTTATTCACATCGGCCGAGCCCACATCAATCAGCACATTGTATCGGTCTATTGAAGGATTCCGCTCTTCCAACACGTGGCGGACTCTCATCACATAACCTCGCCACACCATATGGTGGCTGGCCACGATTTTCTGGGTTATGGGCAAAGATCTCGCCACGCCTCCGCGTCGGACCTCTTCAAAGCCTAGGTTTTTGCCTCGTTGCTATGGGCCTGTGGTGTTTACATATCATATTGTTTTCTGGAGTGAGATGTTTTTTTTGCAGGAATTCATGTCATCATCGACCACGGGCTATCCGTGCC
>JABCKO010008000.1:0-18187 GCA_018855915.1 Tephrocybe sp. NHM501043
TCGGAGAGATTGTACTATATTCATGCTGTCATCCCGAATGATTTTCTTGACGTCAAAAGGAAAGAACGAAGGAAGTTTGAAGGTAGTTGGAATAATATCCGAGTCTTACAGTGTTGTCCTGATGGTTTAATGGTGTCTTGTTGACTCTTGTTTTTCGGAAACACCATTAGTCAAACAAATGTATTACAGTCAAAAAGTCGTGGTTGAAACTTGGTGGAAACGCTGTTGGATAAACCCTTTCATTTCTTTCTTTATACCGCCACCATGAAGACCACTGGGACTGGCTCAAGGTCTTCACCCATCGCTATTGACGATTCCGAGGACGAAGTGCTTCAGGTACTCGTTGGCGGTGGTCCTTCCGTGTCAATATCACCTACTACGACCGATCAACGCGACAAATTCTCAGAGAATGGGATTCTGAATGATGATAGCAAAGGCGGCCATTACAATCCAAGCCATGAGGGTGAAGCGTAGTTGTTCATGTTCCCCTTGAAGCTGTCAAATTAATACTTCTTGCAGGTAAACAAGCACAGAAGCGCAAACGAGTTTCCAACGAGAATGGGCCTGTGGCGAGTTCAAGTCAGCAAAAGCTGGAGTCTCCAGACCATGCGCCTCCTCCTGCCGTCAGCAAGAAGAGAAAGAAGCGAAAGAAGGCCGACCGTCCAGTGGTCGAACGCCCGCTGACGGTGACTTATACTCCAGAGTTTATCGATCAGCCTGCACGCCAACCTCAGACTTGGGTGAATGGCGCGAACTATATTATTCCAGAGCCTGCAGCTCCTCAAGCGTTGCCGTTATGGGGAGCTTTCGGCGCACCTTTCAACAAGCCTATGAACCCTTTTCCATACAACGCCAAACCATACAGCCCCAAACTTCCTTCTTCCTCTTCTTGGGTCGCATCCATGGCCATGGCAGTTGAAACACCTGTACCTGATGGTTGGAAATCATGCCCGTCAGCTTCTGCTTGCCCTGATCCACCTCAACGCCTTGGCCACGATAAGCAGTATTTTTTCGAACCAGTACCACCAGTGCCGCCAGCAGCTTCACCGCCGTTTCCTGCGGCTCCAGCGCCCCAACCACCACTCCCTCTACCGGTACAGCCGATTGGAATGAAGCCAGATCATGAGCCTTCCAGCAAGCATGGTTTATTCATGATTATACCGGGTACTTCGAGGGGCTCCGACGAAGCGTCATCGTCCAAAGGAACCTATATTCCGAACCCTGCTCGCACCCTCGTCATGGAGCAATTACCCAAATCACACCGGACGCAGGACTTTGTCAATAACTGGAGTAAATCAGCGTGCGGTGCATACCCTGTCTTCTTATGCATTGATTCGCACGGGGCAAAGGCATTGGTGGAATTTGCTACGGCCGAATTAGCGCGGAAAGCTTGGTCTAGTCCTCGGCTTGGTGCCGAACTCGTTGGAGTCAAGACCCACCACCTCAAGGGTCGGCCAAGAGAGGATTTGATCAAGGTCTGGTGGTATCGGGTCGATGGGATAGGAGCTAATGCTGGAGTAGGTGAGATTGAGGAAGGTGAGATTGAAGGTGATGCAGCAGAGAAAGAGATCGAAGTCCCTGTGAAAAAGGAAACTAAGAAGGAGAGGAAAGCGAGGCTGAATCGAGAGCGGCTGGCCAAGAAAGCCTCAAAACCTCCGAATACTCTTCAGCAGCAACAGCAAACCTCTCGACCTGATGCTGTGGTATCAGAAGCACCGCTCGTCAAGATGGAAGCCATCTCATCACCCCAGCCCCTTGCCCTGCCTCCGAACCCAAACACATATTCCCCTGTTGAACAAAGCACTGGCTATTCGTACTACCCAATCATACCCCAAGCCCTCCCTCATCCTTTGCCACAGCATCATTTTGCACCTGTCCATATTCCACCACTGCCTCCTCCCCGGGCCTCGCTGGTACCTCAATCTACCCTTGAATTTCAATGGCGTTCCAAACACGAGCTACCGAAGAAACCAACTCGCGAAACCATTGTTAATGCCCCTGCTGCCCGACAAGTCCACACTGCCTCCGTTATTTCATCAAGATCACCATCACCAGCTCAACGTCACTTTGAGCCTGCCGATGCAGTGCACCCGCCATCAAGCGCGCCGAGTTTGCCGCTCTACGAAGATATGGACGTCGATGTTGACATGGACCTGGAGTCTCCTACCGGTAGACGTGCCGCATTCGATGACTTGTCTTCAGTTTCATCAATTCGAAACCACGCCCATCCCGCAAACTTACCATCCCCACCCTTGACAACTATGTCGGTTTCTGGTGCTATCTCCGATTCTATGATGCCCATGACAACGACTTCACACCTTGACGCGCCTTTGAAGCCCACAGCACCCTTGGGTAACGCCCAAGAGACATTTACATCGCGATCATTGCATGAACCTACACCGAGCTACCCCGCGCCACCACCTTCCACAACTATGTCATCCTTACCGATGTCTGCCTCTGGTACACTGCCTCTGGAACCACGAGCAATGAAGAACGCGCCCAAAGGTCCAAGCTACGCAAAACGCTCACTCATTGCTCGACAGAAGGAGCTTGAAGAAAGGATCGCGAGAAGCAAAATGGAACTTGGTATTGTTACGACATCTAGACCATCCACCACCGATGCGAAACCTCTGACACCAATAACCGAGTCCCCGGTGGACGAGAATGAAGAATCTAACAAGCAGGCGATGGAAGAGCGGTTGAGATCTCTTGTGCTTCTCAGTCAGAAGAACAAATCAAAGAGTTCTTTGACCTCCCTTCCGTCCACCGACCCACCAGCACCTTTGCCCATCTCTCCTACTGCTGCAATACCTACCAGCGTGGTGCCACCGGCCGGTGCTACGACTGAGCTCCCAACGTTTATTTCTCCAGCCTCTTCCTCACAAACGCCTACTTTTTCTCTAGAAGATCTTGCCGTGTCCTTCATCACAGAGACGATTGAGACCTACAAAGCCACGCCGACACCACCAGCACCAGCTGGACCAGCCAATGTCCCTACCTCGCTGAGTCAGACTTCGAATTCGGTAGCAGTGATGAAGCTCGAGCTCGCCGCGAAGCAAAGGCGGCTTGAGGCACAAATCGCAGAGAGCAAGATCCTAATGGCGAAGCTCTCGAAGGCTCGGACGAAGCATGAGCGGGACACGATCCTGGCGGCCATGCGCGAACAAAGCCGGTGCGTGTCCCTCCCCTCCCCTTCCGTGCCGATATGGGGCGCCAGGGGTTGCTACCCTCCTGTTACGAAGCTGAATAATTCTTGTGTTTGTGCTGCTTTTGTAATTGTAGGTCCGCTTTTATGTCGGAGGATGCCAAGCTTTCGACTCCCTCTGCGATGACTCCTACTTCCTCGCAAGAGCCAGTGCAAATGGCACCGAAGCTCAAGCTGCAGCTGTTCGCCAACACGGGGGATACGAATTCGGTGCTGTCTTCCAAGAAGTGGCCTGGGACGCATGAACACGCTGGAGTCCTCATTGTCAGCGATGATGAAGAGGACGATGAGAGCGATGGTGATGATTAGCGACCAATGCCCGGCTCTTCTGATGCTGCTCCTTGGATTGTATCCGCTGTATCCGACATGATATGTATTTTGGTACGTCCACTTTTCTTGGGGTGTTGCTGCTCTGCATGAGTCCCATTAGTCCTGTGCGTTGTTGTTACGTACGGGGGTTGGGCCGACTGCGAGTGGTGATGAAGATGGTTGTGGTTCCGATTGGAGTTGTCGAGATATTTTCTTGATCTGATCACCGGAAGTTTTCTTGTATATTTCCTCGCACTTTGAATCTGTAATTTCTCTGAAACATACACAGGGGGCTGACCATACGTGGCGCCTTCTCCTGTGGGTACAAGGTCAGTCATTATCAATTACCTTTGGTAGTTGGCTGATGGATGTACGGAGTTTAGATTAGTGCTTCGTGGTTGTTCATCTTGCGGCCTTGTTGCTCTGAGGAGCCGAATGTAGGTGCTACATGGGAAATGTTCGGATGGGACTTTGTAATGTTTAAATGCTTCCCGCGTACGGTGAGACTTTACGACCCACACCGTAGGGCCATCATGCAGATTAACTGTGGTCACCGAGACGGAGACAATCAACACAAGAGCAGTAATTGAAGGACTTGGATTGGGATGGTAAGTTGCTGGTTGGTGAGCGACGGCGATGTAATTTCTGGTCGTGAAGGACATACATTTTAGTATATTTCTTTACGTTTCCAATGGAGATGTAAATGAGGTTCTCGACGTGAAATCTTTCGCTCTGTGATCGACTTCAATTTATAATGTACAAATGTCTAAGAGAGAGAAAGGCATCCAAATGCTCAACAATATCTGACTGGCTCTGACTGATTCTGACAAGTTAGATCAATCCAAGTTCGGCGATTATCGCGATTTCATCATGATAGATATTTAGACAATGTAGGAACATCGATGAGAACCTCGAGGTAGCACAAAAAGGAGCAAAAAAGGAACAAGCGGGTTGCTTGATAAGGAAGTTCTACACCGAGCCGTAGATGTCCTTCATCATGTATTTTATTGTTAGTAGTCTGCTCATATATCGAAAGTTGTACTTCGGTTTATGATCCGATAGTCAAGGCCAGAACAATGAAAGAGTGTTGAAGGAAGTTTGTGGAAGGAAGGCAGTGTCCGGCCGCTGACCAATCTGCTCGCGTGGTCGCCACAGCTTACAAAACAGAGGCCAAACAAACCTTCACCAGCTTATCCCCTCACTACCACCAGGTTTTCGACGTCCTCGCCCTTTAGAACTTGTAAGCCCACTTTTCCATCGTGGAATAGTTTTTTTCACTAACCTCTCCTCTCATCTTTCTAATCGCCCCGAAATCACTCCTTTACTCCTTGTAATACGCTCAACAATCACTTTGATCGTGTGCGATTGCTTCGCTGCCTCCTAGTTCCTCTTCTTAAACCCGTAGTTGCCGATGGCCCTCAAACGAATCAACAAGGTCGGTATCATCTGCAATCAGTTTATCTGCTCGTCTTTTTTTTTCTTGTTACCAGTGCGGTTCAGGGGCTTATTGTCTCTGCAGGAATTGATAGATCTTGGCCGCGATCCACCCTCATCATGCAGCGCTGGACCGACTGGTGATAATATGTTCCAATGGCAGGCGACGATTATGGGTCCGGTGAGTAGACTAGCTGTGATTTTCTATTCTCATTATTGACAACAGATGACTAGGGTGACTCTCCGTACGCGGGCGGCGTCTTCTTTCTTTCAATCAGCTTCCCCACGGACTACCCCTTCAAACCTCCCAAGGTCAGCTTCACCACCAAGATCTACCACCCCAACATCAATGCCAACGGCTCCATCTGCTTGGATATTCTGAGGGATCAATGGTCGCCTGCTTTGACGATTTCAAAGGGTACGGCAGGATTCCGTCGTTGCTCTTCTCTCGCTTATCTTTCTGCAGTTTTGCTGTCGATCTGCTCAATGTTGACCGACCCGAACCCCGATGATCCATTGGTGCCCGACATCGCTCATCTTTACAAGACTGATCGGACTCGGTACGAAGCCACCGCGCGGGAGTGGACAAGGAAGTAAGTCGCAACCTCCGACTTTTGGGCTCTTGTATATTCATTTCGTCCTACTAGATATGCCATGTAATACTGGATTTATTATCAATCGCTTCGGCCTTAGCAGCTTTGCATGAATTCTGTATACGTATCATACTCTTGTCACCTTGTACCACGCATTCTCGAGCCCAATATCAACATCCCTACATAATATGTATTGATTCAAAATTTTCATCGCAATGCATTTACAGGTAAAAAGAAAATCGGAGATCGAGGCTTCCCGATCCAGCATTGATGGGTAATTGGAAGAATACAACGCTGTACCAGGAAACCAGCTGTGATTTTTGTAATGCTAACGTTGGTGCACTGCAAAATAACTTGTATTGGATGATTGAGTACTTGAGCGCTTGGGGCCACATAAAGGACCTCGCCAAATTGATTATAGAATAACTACATGATTCATGATTTGATGGGAATGATGGCTGATAAAAGTTAAAATCATCATTTCTGTTTCTGTCTGTTCACTCTTCTCCATCTTGAACTGAGCTCTAACACTGACCAAGTGTACCGCAATCTAACTACCTCGACGCCATAGCTGCGCACAAGGCTTGGTATAGGAACGAACCGCGGTTTTAACGCACCTTGCAGTCCATTGATCCGGTAGGTAGTGTTCCGTTGGACTCGACACAGCCCCAAAGGGTCCCTCTAACACTAACATGCAAAAGGAGGTCTACCAACAATCGCTTACTCGTCAGGGTGAGGTCCTGGGTGTTTGCGCGACATCTGAAGCCTACTGTCTCGATCCAACTTGGAGTATCTTGCTGTGCTACAGGGGCCCCATACCCATTCTATCGTCTATGAATGGACCTGCTGGTGTTTGTGGGCGTCAGTACGCGTCATCAAGGGCCGCGTCCTAGTGAACTTCCTATGAACTACCTCTAAACGCAAAGATGAAACATCTAATTGGGATATTGGCCCTCAGACCCGTACTTTTATCCTGCATTTCACAGCCCGGCCACTCTCTGGTACGCCTCGATGTCATACATACGGCCCATACCCTCTTTCCATCGAGTGATATGCTTACAAGGAGTGATCCCGACCCATGAAGCCGGCGGTATTGCCCCGCATTCTAACACTTCAGCCCATTACGCGATCAGGAGGGCATCCTCTATGTGTATTGGCTCTTTTAGGCTGCTGCAGATGGCACCAGGGGTAAACGACGGCTTTCACGACTGCGAGTACAAACCGGTAATCTGTGCCTCAATGAAGATGTCGAGAACTTAGAGTTTTCATTTGTGTCGCAGCTGATTCCTATATGAACTCGCAGTCCTCAAAAATTATCGAACACTGCCCATTGCCTCTCGATCCCTGTAGCCTTCCGAAGAGTGCATCCTCTCTTCCACATATCAAGTTTTCACTCAAAGAAAGGATGTACCACAATCACCCTTACGATGGATGGGCAGAGGCTGGCCAAGGACTCTCCTCCCCGTGGCCCCAGACTCCCGCGCCCTCTATCCTCGGTGCTCTCCCCTATCCAAGCGTCTCGTACTCCTCGAGCCTCATTACCTACCACATCACCAACTTTGCGCCGCATATACTCAATTCCAAAGTTGTTGGCCCAGATAACAGGACGTGCTACACTATCCGGACGGATCGGGATATGCCTGGCTATACCGCGATTAAAAATACGCATGACAACGCCATTGCACTTGTTGAGTGGAAGCAATCCCCTGTGATTGAAATTCGTGGCCTGCTGCCCAAACAGTCTGTGCACAACTGGCTCAGGTTGACCTCGGATCGCAGGTTGTTTCTAATTTGGTTTGAATGTTTAACAGTGCTTACTCCGCTTCTTTCAGTGCCCGGTCAATGGAAATCCGTGGTGTGAAGTATATTTGGGCGCCACACAATCAATCTATCAATGTATGAACCTCGTTTGTTCCACTTTTAGAATATATGCTTATCACTGGATATAGCTGCACGCGGGGGACTTTGCTCGCACGTTCCTTGCCAACGTCTCTAGGACCCAGAACTCTATTGCGATACAAATGACCTCGGACGCACTCCAGCAGAAGCTTCTGGAAAGCATCATTATCGCTGCGATGCTGCTTCAATGCGGGCGAAACATAGACTAGGCTAGCATGCCTGTTCCGTCAGAAATAATTGGCCAGCCGATCTCAAACGCAAATCCTAACTTATTCATTAGCTTTCAGTCTTGTATCCATACACATCATGTATCACCTACCACCGCGACCTTCTGATTCTTCGTACTATAGCTTGCTTTGCCGAAACTCCGGACCTTAGAATACAACGACATCACTTTCGTATCATCTTTTCTCTCTTTGTCTTAGACTTTATATGTACATTTGAACGACATATTCAGCTGTCCAATCAGTTTTCTGTGGTTGAGTCGTGCCGAAAGTTCCGTTGAAAGATGTTAAGAGATAGCTCAGGGAATTGGCAAGCATACACAAATACTGCTCTTTCAGTTCTTTCCACAATTAGCCTTCAACGTTTAACCACGATTTCCTTCCTCAATGGCACAGCTCTGAAGCGTATATTCCACATGAATTCCGCGTGTCACGCAGTCAAGCCTGCACAACCTTCTTATGTTCTACTTATGTTCTATCTAAGGCCTTTACTATTCTCCCGGATTGCCAGAACCACGTTCCCCACCTCATGGGCCAGTGCTATCTTGTACCCGTGTGTTAACGCGACTCCTCGTTATGGAACGTAGGTGCAGCTGCACAGGCTGTCTTCGAATACTATTTAGGACACGCCGCCGTTACAACCCCCAAGTTTTCCCAATCCATACGAGGCATGAGGCCTTGAGTCGGCTCTTCGGACCTCCCTATCGGCGAGCGTGAGTTCACGCACCCATGTCGAAAATTTGACACCTCCGTGCCGAAATTTCCACTCTCCAAGCCCTCGTGGCCCTACTCTGGCCTGCTTCTAGTGTATTTGGGAGTGGTCGAACCACACATGATAACCCCCAAGCCCTTCGCAGGTGAACATGCAGTCACGTTCTCTACAACTGAAACGTCCTTGCGGAATCGGATCCGAGAGGTGACTGTGAATTTGTCAAGTCTAAGCCTTCTTCTTATCCTATTAATGCTTCAAACCACTATCACTCGGTGTCCGTGCTCAATGGATGTGTTTCCCAAACTGCAAACCTCTGCCGACTCTGCTGTTGAATTTGTCCGTGGACGTGCTCATATGATCTTTTCCGTACCTCTCAGGCTTTAGTCAACTGATTTACAACTGCATGTACGGTATTGGCGACACCCCATTCAAGTTCATGATTCCCAATGGGTATTCAGTGAATCTGGCAGGATTTGAATGCAGTCCTGCTATAAATGATCAGAAGAGGATTTCAAGTTACTCTCGCCCCCAGTTACAGTTCCAGCGCTAGCTCACTACACCTTCTCTCCGATGCTTCCTGCCTCTTTCTTACTAGCAACTCTTTTCGCCGCAATCAGCGTTGAAGGCGCCACATACTCCCAAACGGACAGCCACCAAGGCACTGGCTTTCTTGAGTCATTTTCGTTTGAAGCAATATCTGACCCCACACATGGACGAGTGTATGTCGAGAAACCTTATATGTTTCCCATCTTCTCAATATATATATATATATCTGACTGCGTGTTTTAACTTTCAGAAACTATGTTAACGCTGCTACCGCGGCAAGCGAGAACCTCACCTTCGCATCAGGAGATCACTTTGTGCTTCGATCAGATTTCAAGAAGACGCTTAGCGCTAGCGGGCCTGGCCGCGATTCGGTGCGTTTACAGTCGAATAAGCAGTATTCGACCTCAGTGACAGTGTAAGTAATGCATGCTAGGTGTTTCTAGTGGATACTGACTTACATGGTTAGATTCAACGTTCGGCACATGCCACAAGGCTGTGGGTGCGTGGTCCTTTTTCCAGTCAGAAGTGATCAAAGTGATCAAAGCTTAATCGTGTGATACATTAGGACTTGGCCCGCACTATGGACTGTTGGTGCCAATTGGCCAAACCAGGTAAGCGTTTGAAACAATATATTAACGTAAATTACCTACTTATCATAATCTTAGGGTGAAATCGATATACTAGAAGGCGTCAATGATCAAGGGCCTAATGCTGCGACACTTCACACCAATTCCGGTGGGTTCATGCTAGAACGTATAATGGGAAAGATTAACACCTGTTTTTTCTTGATAGGGTGCACCATGCCATCATCGCGTTCGCAGACTGGGTATGCCTTCTTTTCCTGATCTCAGATAGTTCACATGTGCTCATAGACAAATTTCCTTGTATAGGACATCTACTGGGAATAATTGTGATGTTGCGGCGACGAACAACGCAGGCTGCGGTGTAAAATTCAGTGACTCGCGAAGCTATGGCCCTAGTTTCAATAGTAATGGGGGTGGATGGTGAATTTTTCCTGCTATGGATAAGTTGGTTTAATCGTTCTCACCCACCATTTGGAATTTGGTCTCCCAGGTATGCCATGGAACGCACGACATCCTTCATCAAAGTCTGGTTCTGGTCACGGTCAGCAACAAATGTGCCTTCGGATGTTAAGAACGGTGCGACTTCTGTGAACACAGACAACTGGGTCCGTGCCAAGTTCGAAGTTATTTGATTTAGTCCTTATTACGCTTCCTCTTAGGGAACACCTTCTGCATATTTTCCGAGCACATCATGCCCGATTGGAAGTAAATTCGGCGCGCACAACATCATTATTAACTGTGAGCTGTCAACTTTCTGCTGTAAGATGGCAATGTTAACAAGTCCACCGGTGTTGACAGTGACATTTTGTGTGTCATCTTATTTTGAGTAGTGAAACTTGAATTTACCCGAATCGTACAGGCGGTGACTGGGCTGGGAGCTCCTCTGTCTACGGCGCGTCGGGGTGTCCCTCCACCTGCGTTGGTAAGTATTTCATTGTAGTGCCAAATTAAATGCCTTTAATTCCTTGACAATCAGACTACGTGAACAATAACCCTTCCGCCTTCACAAATGCGTATTTTGACTTCCAATGGCTCAAAATATACGGATGATAGATGTCAACCACATACAGTGCAATGACACTATCATGATATCCAATTCACATGTTGCAGAAATTGTCGCAGATGGAACCAAAGTGCAATTGTATTACAAGCTCCTCCATATATGTGTGTCAATGTATCAGTATCATCAATAACATCAAGTGTCTCATTGGGAGTTTTCACGGGCGTTGAGGTGTGGGGACATTTGTCTGCTCCATAATGTCAACAACTCCATCCGATGCTTCCTAAAACAATGCGTCCCTGCGCAGTGCATACACTGCTGACCTCGGGTGTTTGACATCAAGAAATCCATGGAGGCTGTGGTTTCAAACAAGTTGACAACATATCAGTTTCTGTGTTTCAAATTCTCAAGGAGATCTCATGCATCAATCTCATCCCATCATGATACGGTCTCGACTCTCGAGTCGTCAGTTTTAAAAGCCACAGAGTTTTTGGAACGTTGGAATTTGGAATAGACCCACGAGCGAATTCAGGATCATTTCACCTGCATGTTACAATTTTGGAGTTTGTAATCATCGTCATTGTATGAATCAGCCGTGGGGAATGAGTCATGGCTCGTACATAGGATATGTAGTAAATCAGGAAGAGACCCATCGTTTGAATTTCTGAGTTATGTACTTAATGATGTGTAATATATGACTTTAGGGCAAGCACACACATGGACAACTACTGGCGTCTTCTTTTGAAGATTTTGCATTTAAACGTCTTCTCTCGGCTCCCATAGCTCCAGTAAGTATAGGGATTAGAGTGCGCCGAAGCAGCATGATATACCACGCTTTCTCACGATTACCTTACGGAATGTTGCCGCAGTGCGCACTAGTGACTGTCTGTCCTTGACCCTCAACTCATTCTAAATTTGAACCACTAGTGTCGAGTGATCAGTGCTGGGTCTCAATAGTATCTGTTGAACAACAAGATATCTTATGATGAAAGGTGAACTCGGATGCACGGGCACTGTAATTTGATAACAGTTATTGTATACATACCAAAAACTCGAGCCGGGATGACCTCTTCTCTGCAGGCTCTCATCCTATCCTTATTCGGCCAGCCAACCCTAGCCAGCGCTCATGCCTTAAAGTGAACATGATATCTCCGTCGAACTCTGTCTTCCGTCATCGTATACCCACGATAATGAAAAATTGGGCCTAATCCAGAAAAAGAGCACCTTTCCAGCGGGCGCGAAGGAGAGATCCGCCCGAGCCAATATTTTTACGCCCCGCTCAACCTGTCCAGTTTTGTCAATAGTCTAAGCCGGGAGCTGTTGGTGTCGCGTTCCTTCCGAAAATGGAATAGCTTTTCTATTACAGTTAACCTTATATGTGACGCAACCATATGCACCCTTACGTCTCGTTGGCTTTCTACTGTGTTTATGTTGCTGACCCACCCCCGTTTAGGCCGCGCGATTGACGCAGTAATCCGATTTTTTATTAACGCCGAATTATATTATTCCAAAGCCTCCTGCATTTTAAATACGGCTGGGGATACTTCAACTATGTAACTCTGTCCTAATCCTAATCCCCAGTCTCCACTTCATGGTGGGCCTTGTCTTTTACTTGGCAGCTATTTTCTTTCCCACAAGTTCAGTTCACGGTGCCATCTACACTCAAACGGACAGTCACCAAGGCTCTGACTTCCTCGAGTCCTTTTTCTTTGAAGCGATACCTGATCCTACCCGTGGACGGGTGTACGTCTAGAACCACCTTCTTGCGTATTGATTCCCCAGGTTCTAATCGCTTTGAACTATCAGGAACTACGTCAACGCTTCCGTCGCGACAAAGGAAAATCTCACCTTTGCATCAGGGGACCATTTCATCCTTCGTTCGGATTTTAAGAAGAAACTTAGCGCCCCTGGACCAGGCAGGGACTCGGTGCGCATACAGTCATATAACACCTACTCGACCTCGGTTACCATGTAAGTGTCGAGCGCTGCGAATTTAACCCATTGACTAAGAACTTGGCTGCCCAGATTTAACGTTCGACATATGCCCCAAGGGTGTGGGTATGCAATATCTTCATCTAGTGAGTGCAGTGGCGATCGTGTTAATACTGCGCCAATGAATACAGGACGTGGCCTGCATTATGGACTGTTGGTGACCCGTCAGATTGGCCAAATCAAGTGAGCACCCTCGACATGTATAACTTGCCAAGATTGATTATTGATAATATTTTAGGGCGAAATTGATATAGTGGAAGGTGTCAATGATCTGGGACCTAATACAGCGACTCTGCACACCAATGCAGGTGAGAAGATGTTGGAGCTCTATGACACTTTTTGTCAACACCCACCTCATCGTTTTATCCAGGGTGCACCATGCCCTCATGGCGTTTGCAAACAGGGTCGGCCGTCGTTCAAATTCCAGAAGTCGGCACATGTGCTCACCCTCGAATTCATATAGGATGCCGACAGGAAATAACTGCGACGTGGTTGCGTCGAACAATGCCGGCTGTAGTGTCAAATTTAGCTCAGGAAGCTTTGGCCCAAGTTTTAACAGCCTTGGGGGTGGATGGTGAATTTATTTGTGCCGTGCATAAATAGCGACTCTTACTATGGTGGTCCGGTTGACAGGTTTGCCATGGAGCGCACAACGTCGTTCATAAAAGTCTGGTTCTGGTCAAGGTCGGCGACAAATGTGCCCAACGATGTGAAAAATGGTGAAAGCTCTGTGAACACGAACAATTGGGTGCACAACCTGTCATTCACAAGTAGCTCACATTCTCATTGCATCTGTGTAGGGGATACCTTCTGCATATTTCCCCCACACTTCGTGCTCAATCAAGAACAAGTTTGGTCCCCATCATATCGTCATTAACTGTGAGTTCTCACTGCTCGTTGTAATACTATGGAGTTGACAGGCGCTATGATAGTAACGTTCTGTAATTACCGGCCCTTCTGAAAATTGTAATTGAGCTCAAACAATACTCCTAGGTGGCGACTGGGCCGGCCTACTGTACGACACGTCGGGTTGTCCATCCACATGTAACGGTAAGAGCCTTTAAGAATATCATTGACATGTATGTGCTGATCTCGTCGAAAAGAATACGTAGATAACAATCCTTCAGCCTTCAAAGATGCATATTTTGATTTACAGTGGCTCAAGATATACGACTGATGAAGAAACATTCCTTGAGTTTCTTAAGGTCGCGGCCTTCTCGCACAAAACGTATTATCACTGTTTTTTTTCGTTACCTCCACATATGCATATCAATAAACAGAAAATAAATGAGCAGCCCATTCAGTTCAGAACATTACTACATATTTTTTGTCCGTGATGATATATATAGTGGGACATAAGTGTGTGGTGGTGAGAAACACGCGACTACAGAGGGAAAATCATACAAGGGATTTGAAATTATCCGTCTGAAGACAACTTTCAGCGAGGCAGAAAGTTTCCGCTAGGCATCAGCCCTCAACGAGTGATAAAGCTCCAAAGGTTCAGTCACCAAGTGACTCGTGTGTGACCTCATATCCGCAAACGATAGAGCATCAGTCTCAAGGATTGGAGTTCATCGCGAGCGCGAAGAGTAGCACTGTCGCCTCTCATCCTCCCCACTTCCTCGTACACAGCGTTATAGACACGGGCATTTAGTGGGAACGACCTGCCTCTAAGTAATGAACACGGCGCGGCAAGTTCTGAACATATAAAGTCAAGGGGCTTTGTGTGTGTGTGTGCTGGCCAGCACTGTTATGACGTGAAATAAGTCCCTGACGGCGAACTGCACATGATCATGACAGCGAAGCATGCAGAATGCAGCTGAGATGTCAGCCTGAGACTTGTTGTGATGCCTACAAATTGCACGATCAGCAACTCATGTTCCCATAAGGTGAGGTACGACGAAAGCGGAACAGCAAGTTCGAACATTGCTGTCCCATGCATCGGGTGTACGATTCCACCAGTGTTTCTGCAAGGTTGCTAGAGTCAGCCCACGGTGCGAGTTTTTTCTTTGATTTTGACTCGGAGAAACATTAGGTTCAATGGGTCACGAAGGACACTGGACGTCGATAGAGGGTTGTAGGTACGGCTAAGAGTACCAGTACTGCAGCATTCCTTGTCGGTTAGACCAGACGCAGGAAACACCGAAGCCATGGGTCTCCGCCCGCAAAGACGAGGCTGAAGGGTTCTAAGCGAAGTTGCTTCGGTCTTTGTGCGTAACGGGTAACGCTGCTATGCAGCAATATCAACCACGAAGGTGAGTAGTTCAAAAAGTGAGCACTGCTCCTATTTATGATCACAGAATTGATCCCATGCTCCTGTCCATCTAATAAAACACAGTCTGAGGAATGAGGAACCGTTTCAGTGGTTATGAGCGCAGAGATCAGACACGTAGAAATAGAAGGAGTCGAGCGCAGAGTAAGAAGGTAATTGACTTGAGGAAAACAATTAATTGATGTGGCTAAGAAACCTCGCGTAAGCCATGGATTGAATCCTTTCCAATCGCGTGGACTCGTCCAAGAGCGTAGGGTCGACCTGGGCCTGAGGGCCAAAGGAAAAATTCAGAAAACACTAGCAAGGGGGAAAAGAGGAGGTGCGTACCAAGACATGGGGAGCATACTTTTTCACCTGGCCTACCAATCCCGCAACTATCTCAGTCAGCGCAGCTCCGTGTCGCGGATCGGGCCCCTCTTTGAGTACATCGGGGAGGATGCCAATGAGTCGTGGGACACTCTTGATCAGGTCGTCAAATTGAGTGCTCTGTTCGGCATCCGCAATAGAGTCTTCCTCTGCTAGAAGGTCTGGGAGGTGTGTCATGATTTTGACATAGTCTAGGAAGACCTATTGAGGAAGGAGAAAATGCGACAGTCAGAATGTTGTTAGAAAAGCAAGGGCAGATTTCGTTTCACCTTTCCACGGATATGCCAGTCGTTGACAGGATGACTGAGGAATGTGGCAAATAGGCTGTGTAGAAGCTCGAAGTCTTTGCGAAGAACGGCATCGGGCGCAAGCTCCATTACGGCTAGGTCATGCGCAAAGTCATATAGACCGGCCTGTAAGAAGAGTTCATACGCGTCGAAGATGTTGCCTTGGTCAAGAGCATAATTAGCCTGTTGAGCGAGTGTTTAGCAAATAAAAGAGTGGGGATGGCAAGGATTGTACCTTTGCTTCCAGAATCCACGCCCTGGGTATCCTTAAGCTGCCTTCCATGCCCCTCGTCATCCACTCATCCAACCTGCCAGCTGATCGTGCCAGAAGATCCTTGATCGCCTTCTTTCGCCTGCATCAACATGAGTTGATTAGAATATGATGAAAAGAGAAGTCATCATCACTCACCCAATGGATCCCTCTATGTGCAAAAGGACAAACAAGGCCTCCTGGAGCAACCCCTGGCGCTCTAACTGTGAGGCATAGCTGCTCGCCAATAAATCAGCACTGGGGCTGTGCCCTTCCTGTTGAACCTCCTCCTCCTCCTCATTATCCATGCGACGCCTGCGGCCCAGCGGCTCTCCCCGATCCGCAAAGTCCCGCACCCGCATACACCGGGAGAGTATGATATACAGGTGCCATGAGAGGCTATAGTCGACAGGCGAAATACCAAACGACAGAGGGGTGAGTATTTGTGAGAGCGAGCACGTGGGCTCGGCGTGTAAGCGGATTAAAGAAAAGAGCCCATCGAAAGCGGTGGATGTCGATGGGAGGTTCCAAAGCGAGGATGAGGATGAGGTGGTCTTCTTCTCCGCGTACCAAGGGAGTGGGCGGGAAATTCGTCCTTCCGTAATGAGATGGTTGAACGATTGGTAGACCTGTGCTATTGGGGCATTCACAGGCTCAGAGTACCACAGATGGAGACCGAAAACACGTTTCCAGTCAAGTCCCTTCAATACGTCCACGTCAGAGCATTTCTCCAGCCCTCCGCCTCGAGACCCTGACACTTCTCGATCCACCAACCCAGCAAGCAGTGCATACAGCTTCCGCACACTTTCCTCGATATGGACGTCGATCCGCTCATTACGCCATATTTCCATCTGTTCCTTGAGGTCGCTTTGGAAGTCGAAGTCGCCACCAGCTTGGGAAATCAGGGTCGCAAGTCTCCAGAACCCTCCATCGATAGCTACATTCACCGCCTTTTCTGTTTGGTGGCCGGTCAGGAAAGTAAAGGCGTTATTAGGGACGTCTACGGAGGAACTAGCACGAAGCTCAGCTTCGACTGTGGCGGACACCGCATCTTCCAGCCATGCAGAAAGTGCGGCCTTTCTACGGACAGCGGTGATCCTGTTTCGGATATCAATTGTTACTGAAGGTCCTAGTCTGAGGTCTATTTCGTCGAAGAGGGCTTGACCGAGACGGAAGAGAGAGGCTTCGTAAGACCTGTCCGCGGCTGGGAACAATCCAGCGAAGGAAGAAAAGTTGAGATAGTCAGGGTCAGGATCAGCGAAGGGAACGCCGTCATCGTCCGGCGTTATTGGGGAATTGGATAGATGGTGCTGTAATAGTTTGCCGGAGAGTGTCGAGCCTGTCGTCGCGTCGGCGTATAACGGAAACACGGTGCGGTTAATTGTGGAGGAGTTGGCGGAAGTTTTACTGGGCTACAAATCAGAAATGACAGATATCTTGTCAGGAAAATGAACATACACTGTGGATGTTGGGCTACACAGGGAGCCCAGGTGCACGAGAGTTCCACCTGGCCCCCAACCGACTCGGAAAGAACGACCGAAAGCAAGACCCGCATCAAAGTAGGACCCTTCATTGCCCTGCACAGCTGATTCTGAGGTTTCAACACGGGCGTATTTCCTCGACGGTCGATAGACAGCTGGTTCGATGTCGTGCGCGAATGAAGGCCTCTGAAGATGTTGTACATTAGTGCCAACCAAGAGGCGACGTATAAAAAGTCAAACCTCTCTAGAGTCTGTCTGCAAGCCGTCTCCGTCAGAGTCCCTGCTGTGCTTTCGATTGAGTGGTTGCAGTGGCACACGGAGACCAGAGCGAGACGCTTGTGGTTGATTGAGTGCCTTGAGAGCTGCAGCTTCCTCTGGCAAGCGAAAAAGTGACGTCTGCATAACATGCATCTTCTGCGCATCGACACCGACGTGCTGAGCCCATGAAGTGAGCGTAGGATCTCGAGCTCTCGCCGGTGGTGGCGATGACGACGACGAAGACGCCTCCGAGACGCGTAGATTAGGTGCTTGACCCTCCTCAACCTCATGCGCATACCATATCTCGCCATCCTCCCCCTCCACGAGGGCATTTCGGTTGCGCTGCTTCCGGCGTCGCGCGTTCGACGACAACAAATCGTCCTCATGCATCGCAGGGCTCGGCGACCTCAACACCTCCTCGCTCTCGCTTTCATCTTCGCTGACCTCGAGCTCGTTCTGGACTTCCTCCGGTTCTGAGGAGGACCCATCGTCGCTGCTGTCGCTGAATTCTGCGCGAAAACGAGCCATTTGGGGGCTCTTTTCGGGTGGTGAATG
The DNA here is from genome assembly GCA_018855915.1 of Tephrocybe sp. NHM501043. Lineage (NCBI taxonomy): Eukaryota > Fungi > Basidiomycota > Agaricomycetes > Agaricales > Lyophyllaceae > Tephrocybe > Tephrocybe sp. NHM501043. Next base: position 17,968 of record JABCKO010008000.1, read on the forward strand.
AGAAGTTCAAGGCAAAAATCAATAACTCAAAACAAACCTTCTTGTTCTCAACTTGCTACAAGTCTGCAATACTTACTGCTTACCGCCATGCGATATGATCGTGATTCAGGCTAATCTGGGTGAAGAGCTTGGCTTTTGGGCAAGCTTTGCTGCTCCACTCCTCCTTCAAATCCTTGAATCCCGATAGTCGCTTCTCCCTTTACCTAACGCCCAATCAAAT
>JABCKO010008000.1:18272-29733 GCA_018855915.1 Tephrocybe sp. NHM501043
ATCATTCCCCTTATTCCTTGTATCTAGCGGGTCACTTGCGACATACTTAATGTGCAGCAGTCAGTTCTTTCTTGGATACCTTGAAGAACGCAACCAAACGTGAAGAATTTTCTCCTCTCCTCAACATAATAATGCCACAAAGTTGAATAGCGAGGTTCAAAATTTTTGAAGATTCCCTGGATATCATAGTAGCGGCTTGTCTTTCAAGGCCCAGTGCGACCAATCAAATCGCAATCACGACATCGAGTTCCCTGGTTACTGACTGGTCTGGACTGTTCCTCGCAAGCCGTAAAGCAGAGGGGCATGGATGCAAGACAAATATTGGCCAATATTTTGGATAGCTTGGAACGTTGCTTGATGTCCAATTTGCCGCTTCGTGACATAGAGAACTCACGCCGTGATTTTTATAATATTCTCATTGTCGTTTAGGATCCCAATTTCCTCTCGCGTTCAGTCAGATCATGCGCCATAGTCACAGATTGGTTTGTCATCTCGAGAATTCATGAAATATCTTAACACAAGGACTCTCGTCTAATTCTGGGGACGATATGGCTCCACTACCTACATGCAATGGATTGCCGATGATGGAGCCGCTCCTCATATGCTCGAAGGTAAGACGGCGGAGAACCGACACTTGGATGCTGCCATCGCAACGACGAAAGGGATAGCCAGTGCTCATACACTCGGAAGGCTTCCTGGACAGTCGTTTGCCCATCAGGTCCAACTGATGGAGCGTCCCACCTTACAAGGAGGCCAAATCCACACTTTGCAATTACAGGCAGTGCCATGCACCTTCTATCAGCTTTGCCATTTGGTCCTTCATCAACGTTCAAACGAAGTTACTTCTCCAAATTGGTTGAGTAGACTCAGAGGGAAGTACAGTGGAGTACAGGGGAGCACAGTGGCGACAATCGCGGTTCTCACTTCATTAGAGGCAGACTAGGTCGTACACTGCGAAGTTCAGTTGAAGTGAGATAACCTAGATGGGAGAACACACGATCGACAACAACTGACAACAACGCGTCCACGGCTCACCAAATCAGATCTACAAACCCAAATTCGGGATTTACCGAACGCACTTCTCATTCATGTCGTTCATTTCAACTGTCAGTTCGTGAGTGCATCCCATTTGCCCATGCTACGACTTACGCAGGCTCTCTGGGGATTGATAGCGCTATCATTTGTATACGGGCAGCAGATTCCACTTCAATTCGAAGCGCATTGGGATCTCAATATACTTCCCGGAGACAACAGTACGAACCACCTCGTGTTCGATACAGTCAATTCGTTGCTGCAACACTGGTCAAATACTCGATACCGCAATGGTGAGAATTACCATCGAAGGCTGACTCAAGACTCCTATAACTCGCTATTCAGGGCATAACATAGTACCCGGAATAATACCGCTCGGAACGGTTTTCTACCATGGAACATATTCAGCAGAAGTTCCAAACGAGCCAGAATGGATTGCGACTAATCCAGAGCACTCGTTCCTCTTTTGTCGAGGTTCTCCTGGAGCTGGGTGCTGGCATCATACCTATGTGGCAACACGACCTCTGAGAGTCCTCTATTTTGACGGGAACAGTGCAGCTCAATTGCTAGGAGGTCCATTGGACAGTCAAGATATTCTATTGTGGGGTCAAGTTAAGCCAGAGTGGACCACACCGGAATATGATCGCAAAAGAATCAATGATCTATGTGCATGGGGAGAGCAATATGGACTCGATGGTTTTCTTCGGTACGTATATGAACGCCCTATGGCTAGTGCGTCACCTTGATGTATACTGTTTAGGATGGAAGAAGATTTGTATAAACGTTTGTTCTTGCATTTTACGCCTTCTGATCATCTCCTTCAGTGAAATCATGTATTGCGACTTCAAGAAAGGTTTACGACCTGTGTCGCGACTCAACTTGGTATCCCATGCACTATCGATACTTCCACCCGACCAATCCATCCATGTCTTGGATGATAGAGGCCGTATTTTTGCCGCAGTCCGAGAGTCTGGATCGTGGCATAATCACTATCCTGGTGACCCTCGCATCGAGCTTGACCTGTCTCGTCTGGTCTCTTTCTATGATACAGCACTCGTTCCCAGCCTCATTCCATCACGCATAAATCAGACGCGGTTCTCACATCGCCTTGCAAACATCTCCTCGGAAGATACCCATGCCGTTATGAGGGCCATTGATGAGGCGCTTTCGAATCCATGCACAGGTAGCGGCGTCGATTGGAGAACCCTGTTCCAAGTCATAACGCTGCGTTACGCGGATCGACTTGAGTTACTTCAACATCACCTCAATGCCTCAGATACGGAAACGGCATCCCGAACTCCTTCAGAAGTTGCGGCCCATGTGCTACATGAACTTCGAATAATGCTGGCTCCTTATATCCTCCATAGTGCCACTCCCATACCTAGGCATCCGACTAGCAACACTTGGGCTTCACCTGTATTTCAGCACTGTGCAACTACACACACAGACTTCATCACCTCGATCTCCTCCACGCTGACTTCATCCGAAAGGCTCCTCCTGAAAACCATTCGCGGCACGAATCGGGAAATATGTCGCGTGGTCGTCAAAATATGGGCTGAGGCTGTCTTGGAAGGTCTGGACCCTGCTTTGCCGCCCTCTGCAGCGTCTCCTGACACTGACGAGAAGAGATTGAGTGATGCATTGGCCAGATGGAGAGCCGACATCCAAAGACTCATGGATTGGTTGTCATGGAGTGTCTGGATCAAATGCCGGCCTGCCTGCAGCTTTGAGGTACACGTGTCTGCGCTCATGCGTTTGAATTACTGTTCTAAACCCAGACATTGCAGGAAATGTGCTATCTACCGACTTGGCCATTCTTCCGTCCGCCGAAAGATGAATATCCTCGTCGTCGAGGCCCTCGTCCTCCAACATATGATGATGAAATCTTTCCGCAACCTAGATGTTTGCGTCGTGTTGCACCTTATGGCATAGAGGCCTTCACGCTAGGGTGAAGAATCATCTCTGTATCTGCCCTATGTCAGACTCATCAAGCCTGGTTACTTATCGTCCTCATTTACATATGCTTGGTATGAGACTATGAACAAGGTTTCACGTTTAATTAATTCCTTGCATCTCGCCGCGTCAATTTGACCGATGCACCTTTGATGCCCAACGTTAGGCCGATAACGGGCTTCGAGAGTACCCTCTCCCGCCACGCTTCAGGGTCTTCGCCTTCCTGAAACGCGGGACCCACGCGCCAGTCACGCAGAAACATTGTAAGGAACGCTACTGCCTCGACCAAAGCAAATTTGCGCCCGATACATGCCCTAGGGCCGATACCAAATGCTGAGAAAGCCTCTGATTCAGCAGAGGTGTTGTACCATCGTGAAGGCCTGAATTCATCTGGTTCTGGGAAATGTCGAGGGTTGTATTCTGAGAACAGTGTAAGCGGTCAAAGTAGAAGATAATAAGAAGATATTGACATACGCATACCAATGATGTCGAGCATCATCTAAGAAAAGGTATAGAATCCATCATCCTTTCAAGTTAGATGATGACGAAACTTACAAGGGTACCTTTATGCACCACTAATGGCGTATTCCCATCTTGTCCTACGGCATTCGGAATGTTCAATATGGTGTCTTCAGTTGAGGTTCGCATCATGAGATACGACGATGCTACATTATGCCACTAAATAAGCCCAGTAGCCAATCATCGAGCATATAGCTTACGAAAGAGGCGCAAGGCTTCGTAGAAAGTGGCCAACACCTTGCAAAGGCTTTCATACTCGTTAAAAACCTGTTTTGGTTGTCGTCAATGATTTATCAAAAGTAAAGCGATCATAACAGAGCGGATGCTCACGGGATCACGATCATAGCCTACAACAGAAACGATGTCTTTCCAGATTTCGTCTTGAATTTCTTGATGGAGTGCAAGCAATGCTAGTGTTGCAGAGAGCGTGTGTGCGGTCGTCTCTGTAGGTATCCGTTTAAATCTATCGAGGCGATGTAGTAATCATTTGTGAACTTACCGTGCCCTCCGAAGAGCATGATGAAAACGTTCCCGATCTGTTCGAACAATGGTCATAATTGTCTCATATATCGAGCGAGATAGTACAATTCACCACTTCCTGATCGTCCAGCTTCAGCTTTCCAGTTTCTTGCTCATTCGCCCGTACCAGCATCGTGAACATGTCGGTGCGATTTTCGGCAGCCTCAGTCCCACTTCGCACTTCCTCTGCCCGTGCACCAATCTCATGGTCCATAAATCCTGTAAACGCCTGGAATGCAGCTCGAATTTTCGCAAAGCTAGTAACCGTATGCTCAGTCAGCTTCAAATGTCGTAGGTAGGAAAGAAATCTCATAGTAGCATTACCCAGGCAACGGGAGGGATCGTACCCAGTTAGGCATCAACATGCTAACGATGTATGAGTCTACAAGCACTCGCAGGGCTTCGTGGACTGCCATGTTTCCGTCTGATCCAATAGGCGGAGCAGACCACTTGACGGGGAGTCCAAAGCCACACTTTGCGATTATGAGAAGCGCCATCTAAGACAATAAAGATGTGAAAGAAAAAAGTTAGGTGTCGGGAACGAACCTTGGTGGTGATCGTTTGAACTGCAGGAATGTCTACAGTGTCACGAGTTGACCATCCTTCGGCGACCTCCATTTCTCGATACGTCTCCAGAGTCGCCGCCCACACCCTCTGATACCTATGGCAGGGTAATAAATTGTCACGGCGTTTTCGCAAAAAGACGATGCGAATGAACAGTGGACGTACAATGCATTATCGAACGCAGGACCAACAATCCGTCTATGTCGCCGCCACACTTCCCCGTCCGGAGCAGCTACAAGATTGTCCCCCCATGTCCTGTGAGCACATGAGTGCAAAAGCAAGACCACATGCGAAATACGTACCTGAGAATCTCAAGACCATCCTTAGTCCAACTGGCCTTTGTGTCGCCAGTAACCACCTGCTTCATGACATCGATGTTCGATGTGTATAATGTCGGCCGGCCAACGAAGAAGGGAACTAAGGATATAGTTTCGTTGGCGGAGTACACTGAAATGTGAGAACTCAATCCAGATATTCTGCATGGCATCAATCGAATGGCATACAGGTCTTGCGCCAAAACCAGGTACAACGAAAGCTGGGGTTCCACCATAAAGTTGGAAGCAGATTACCAGGGAATAGAACTGGATGAAAAGGAACGCGTAGGCCAGGAAGGTAGCTGACGGACTGTGCAGGCGTGTCGCGTTATTTCAGTGAACAAGGAATACTATAATTCAGACGCACCCGTACGCCACTCAGAAACTTGATAATTTTTGAAGCCACGAAGATAGCCAGAAGAGAAGACAAGAGTGTTCCTTTCGATGAACTGAGGATCGTCGAAATGCCCAGAAAACGGTGCAAGTAGATAGGCCCCATGATTGTGGAGATGGTTGTTAGAGAGGAGAGACTGACTGACTTGACAAACTCCAGCTGGGCTATTTACACCTGCTACGGCATTCAAACCCCGTGGCAGGCCACATACTACCTTGTCAGCTGAGTGCCAGATCGAGTACAAAGCAGCAATGGGCAATTTATGTAAGCCTTTTGCTTATTCCGTATATATATATATGTATACCTGAATTGATCCATGGTGGGGCGCGTGAGGAAAGTCACTAGTACCAAGCTCATCCATATCGAAGTCGCGAATGTCCCTAAAATCGCCACACTTCCATCAGGTTCCTCATTGGTGCTCAAATTCTTCTGTTCGCCTCAAGCTCGTCCCCAAGCCCTATTCTCGTGTCGATAAGTGCAGATTACACCCGCCCATCCCTCCAAGTCCTCGTTCAGGGCGAGAAAGCAATTACATCGAGTCATTCCGAAGCTGTGAGACATGTTACCGGTTTATCTAGGTGCTAAGATCGAACTCTGTGGCCCAAAGCGAGGAGCAAAGGCAAGTTCGTTGGATAGTAGCCGGAGCGATTCGGTACTTGATCAAAAGACGTCTGCGCTGATCAAGTCCAAGAAAGCACCGGACACGCAAAGCACCAAAAGCAAGCTTGTCAACGATGTCCTGTCGAATGCGAGGCAGATGACCCCTAGCACGTCATGTCAATCTCAGGTAAGATAAAGGAAAAAAGAAACTCCAATGTGACATAATTACAAGGCAAACAGTCCAATCACGCCCTCTCTTAATACCTCAGTACCAAGTACTTGCACAACCTCCTTCTTGAATATCATTTCCTCGAATGCAGTTATTGAAGAAAGCCATTCTGTGGATACATTGTTTTATATAGCCTCAAGGCGCCGCCAAAGTGTACAATATTAGTCAAAGACTCGACTCGCGCGACTTTCCACGACCACAGTTCATTGGCCACTGCGCCCGAGCGAACTTCTGCGACATATCGTCTACTGTGTCACCTTCAATAAACGAGATAAGGACGCAGAAACGCGCCAGATCATCTGAAACGCCTCTAAATTTATCGCAGGCGGCTGGAGAGTGTTTTCGCCTCTGATCTGCTCTACAGAGAATTGAAAGCAACTTGGTGACGTCACAGAGCCAATCAGGTTCCGGGAATTGTTCACATTCAATGCACGTGTACCCCACGTCAGCATGATTATGTACGCGTTCATCCCATGCTTACCCCTGCACCTCTCTCCCCAGTCACTTTCAGGATGCTCTGCGCCACAAGACGAAGCCTCTTGCACTCACATTCGCGCTGTACAGCGTCAGTTTACTCATTCGTTGTGGACTTCTATGGGCTCAATTGGTAGTCTGACATAACAGTACCTTAGCACGTGGTTTTGCAGAGAGAACACGACTTGGATTCCGCTGAGATTTCTAAGACTCCCTTCAAAGAGTACAGTCATCACCAAACCACCCTATAAATCGCCCCAACTTGAAGCGAAAGCATCATTTCATTACACCATGTCCACCAAAGACGTTACCGCGCAGTCAGATATCGGGAAGATGAAGACCGAGCCTGATGGCAGCTTCAAGCGTTTGGATGCGTCGTTCCGCAACGTCATCGAGAAGGGAGGACGATTCGAACCTGAAGTTGGTGCGATCAGCCTTTCCGATACTTTTCCTTCCTTCTGACTTGCTCGACACCCCAGATCGCTATCATCTCTACGTTTCACTCGCGTGTCGTGAGCCTCCATCTTAGTTCGCAACGCGCGCATGGGGACGCTGACGACAGTGATTGCACTTGCCAGCTTGGGCTACGAGAACTTTGATCGTCCGCAAGCTGAAGGGCCTCGAGGCCATTATCCGTGAGATGTCTCGTTAATTTCGGCGACAATGTATCGTGTTGATACGATTTTTCCAAGCGGTCACGGTTGTGTCCCCCCGCATGGGAAGTCAAGGATGGCCCTTTGCAGATGTTGATGCTTTCCCAGCTGCGGACGCTGACCCTCTATACAAGTCGGAGCACGTTAAGGACCTCTACCTCAAGGTTGATCCAAACTATGCAGGCAGGTTCGTCTTCGCCCTACGTTGGTGTAGTCTGTACCAATTCCAACAAAAATCATTTAGGTTTACGGTTCCTGTTCTCTGGGACAAGAAAAACCACACGATCGTGAACAACGAAAGCTCGGAGATCATCCGCATGTTTAACACGGCGTTCAATGATTTCATACCCGCCGAGAAAGCGGCTCTCGATTACTATCCAGAGAACCTCCGCGCCCAAATCGACGAACTCAACGAGTGGATCTACCCGAATATTAACAGTGAGTCATGGCTTGCGCAGGGTTGGTAATGCGTTCTGAAATTGCGTCTCCTTCAGACGGTGTCTATCGGGCTGGATTCGCGACGAGCCAGGAGGCCTATCAGAAAGCTGTCCACGAGGTCTTCGATGCACTCGACAAAGTCGAAAAGATTCTCGTCGGCAAGGAGTACCTCGTGGGTGACAGGCTTACTGAGGCCGATATCAGACTTTGGGTCACCATTGTATGTCTATGCCAGTATTGACCGACTGACAGCCGAGCTTCTGTCATCGATTATGCCTTCCAGGAAACTGACTTTGTTGATCTTCCTTCCCACAGATTCGTTTCGACCCGGTCTATGTTGGCCATTTCAAGTGCAACTTCCGCACCATCCGCGACGGCTACCCGTCCATCCACAGGTACGTCCCTCCATGTCTCCTCTTTTTTCTTTTTTTTTTTCCAATCCTCTTTCCCAAAACTCCTTTCCCCCGATCACAAACACCATGTCTCATTTTCTGCTTTTGCGGCACAATACATGCTTTATCTCCTTTCGCCCATACGATCTGACTCACAATTTACAGCTGGCTCCAGAAACTCTACTGGAACAACGATGCCTTCAAGTCCTCGACCAACTTTGACCATATCAAGACGCACTACTACTGGTCTCATACTGCGGTACGCTAACATCTCATAACACCTCTTTCATCACCATTACATACACCTAACCCTCTTTCCTTCGCCAACATTTGCTCATCTTGCCATTCGCACAGATCAACCCTACCAGGGTCGTTCCCGAAGGCCCCGTTCCCAACATTCGGCCTCTGTAGGGTGGAGATGGAAGAGAATCTATAGCATTTTAGGTATAACTTTGAAAAGGAAGAAATGGCAGCACATGGACCTAGCAATTAAGAACTCTCGCACCTTACTTGTACTCTATCTCCCATTCCCACCCCAAATGAAAGCAACCGCCTTGTTCATGCCGTTATTCCGTCTCCTGAGAAGTCGCCTTGTTTGGGTAAGTCAGCCTCAATGTTGTATTTGTAGGACTTGTGGCGGACCGTATTAAGCCGTAGCCATGAAATAGATATCGGTGATTGGGCGCGCTCAAACATGGGTTGTTATGACACGAGGGAGTGGGTGGCGAAATGGACCTGGGATATACATACATACACCAAGAACATACATACATCTTTACATGCACCACTGCATTTCGAGATGGCTCAATCCACGTAGCCTAGGTACAGGCACCAATAATCAAGATTGCGAATAACACGTACAAGGAGAGCTAACTGTGTAAGTAGATTTGTGATAGATGGGTCCAGGCGGGGGCGGTGGGTGGTGGATACACAAAGACTAGAGTGGTCCGTGGTTCGTAAGGATGATGGGCAGTAGTTATGTACTTGGCCAACGATAACAAACGGAAGAAGAAGAGTCAATGGGTTGGTTTCCTGGGGAAAGCGAAGGTCCAGCAAAGTCGAGAACTTTCGAAGATTTGGAATAGAGAGTAGCAGTATGCCGGGGGGATAGGGTCAGGCCTTTCAGACCCCCCTCTGACCGCACTACGCTAAATCAAACCGTCTGGTCAGAGCACCGTCCCCCAACAAGGGTAACCGACGAACGGCATATACTTACAACTTCCAAAGACATCGTATGTAAGCCACGCTCAAACCAAGCCAAGAAGCAGGACACAGGCCAAGACGAGGGAGAGCGCACAGCGCACGGTCACATGGTTCAACAAAGCGGCACGAGATGCCGCATCATTCGTGCCCGTTGGACGCGCACCGGTCGAAGACCTCGACGCAAGGGTCTGCACCTCCAGTTAGTTTCCCCCCCCCAAAAAAAAAAAAAAAAAAAAAAAACAAAAAAAAATATAGATAAGCATGGCATGGCATGGAAGTAAGGATGGATGGGAGATAAGAATGATCAACGAAGCGCACACAGCACATGACTCCAGTTCCCCCCCCCCCAAAAAAAAAAAAAGAAAAAAACAAAAAAAGATATCGATAAGCATGGCATGGCATGGAAGTAAGTATGTATGGGAGATAAGAATGATCAACGAAGCGCACACAGCACATGACTCCAGAGTTGTATGGTAACAACTCCAGTCTCTCTCTCACCACCTCCTTATCAAGGCAGCAAGGGGGTGACAATCGAAACTGAAAAAAGCAAAAAAAAACTCACCGTCGTGCTCGTGCCCGTGCCCGTGCTCGCACTCGACGGCGCAGCAGTCGTGATCGCCACCAGCCCGTTCGCGATCGTGCTCAACGGGGAGCACGACGAGGAAGACGGCGCAGGGTGCGCGGGTGGCGTGACCGGCTCGCCCTGGTGGAACGTCGATGCGCCATATACGCCCATCGGCTGCCGGGGAAGGGTGAGATCGATATACAGATGTAAGTGAGTAACATCAATAATGAGATAATGAGCACAGGAGGCTCAAAGGGGATGGAGAAGCAGCAGAGAAACAAGGAACGCGCCCGATCGGCCTCGGACGCGTTGTGGCGGGGACTTTTCCTTTCTCCCTTCCCCCCCGGCCCCCCCCACAGTGGAGAAATACGGAGAACGTGGAGAAGACATATGCAGATACAAGGGGAATTCTGTCCGTCTGTCATATGGGGGCCCGACTAACCGGAGGCGAGATAAAGGGAAAAGGAAAAGTAATATAGAATTAAAAATAAAAATAAAAAGAACATATGGAAAAGAGGTGAAGGAGAGCCGAATGTAAAAGAGAGAGAGAGAAAATAAAAAATATACGTGCGGTTCTCCCTGCCAATAACATATAGGAGGAAAGTCAAAAGAGGGAGAGGGAGGAAGAGAAGGAAGGGCCTAGGCCAAGGGAGCGCGCGTGCGCGATCGGACGCGGGGAAATGACCGCCACGGTCCAAGTCAGAAAGAAAGAGAGAAAGGGGTGGCGATAATTCGGGGAAAACCGTTCCTCCCTCCCTCCAATGACATAACGATGCGCGAAAATGGAGAGACGTAATTCGTTTCGTTCACGTCGGGGCAGGGGGAGTGATCAAGAAGAAGAAGAAGCTGCTGCTGCATCGTTCACGTCAAGATCAAGAAGCAGCATCCGGGTAATCGGGGGAATGGAGAGATTAGAGATTGGGGTGGATGAGAGGGGATATGTATGTATGTATGTATGTATGTAGCGCTGTCGGGGGCGGGGGGAGAAAATAGAGATAGAAACAAAACAAACAAGTCGGCCCACCCCCAAATCGAAGGAAAATAAAACGAAATTCATAAAAAAAGAAGGAATCCCTAATGGACAACAGAGACATGAAAAACGCACACACACACACACACTCACCTCCCCACTATCGCCCACACAATCCTCAAACACGCCCTGATCGTAGTTCGCAGGCATGTTCCACTCGCACCCGAGCGTGTCGTAGATGTGCTGTGGATATCATCAAGGTGAGATGAGGTCATCCATCCATCGACCCCCCCTCAAAAAACAAGAAGAGAAAAGATAAGAGAAGAAAGAAACTCGCACCTGGCACCATACAGGCGCCATTGCGCCCCGGGGGTTACACGCGCGGAAGCAGAACTGCGTGTCCGATATGAAGTTCTGCCGCCCAAATAAAATAAAATAAGATAAAAAATAAACCCATCGATGGATTCAACGCACCGTCCACTCGAAGATCTCCTGCAGCTGCCCGAAGGCGCTGGAGAATACGAGGCCGCCGATGGGGTTGCCTGTTGTCGCGGGGGGGGGCGGGGAAAAGGGAAGAACGGAAGGGAGGGGAGGGGGAGGGAAAAGCGAGAATTGAGGCTTGGACGGAAGCGTGGATAGAAC
>JABCKO010008001.1:5804-29506 GCA_018855915.1 Tephrocybe sp. NHM501043
CGATAAAGGCATCAACTCAGATCCAATGATGTACGAACAGTACTTGTCTTCCCCCTTGGAGACAATCTTGGAGTCACTCAACGACCACGACTGGGAGTACATCTCCTGTCACGATATCATCGAAGCCTACAGTATTTTTTCAATAAGGATTCGTTCGGGCGCACAGATAATTATGCGTTCTGAACAGATGCTGCCAGCGCTCCATCCCCTCAAAGACCATGCCGCGCTTTTCGCACGAGCTTTAAAGCGAGATATTCGACGTGCCCTGGTCGAGCCTTCATCTCGGACTTCTTATCTCGACCATTCTTACTCCCCCGATGTATCTTTAACCGACCACGACGTTCAACATATACTAGATCTCTCTGCCCTCTGCCATAATAGCCTGCGTGTATTATCAGATATTTTTGCGTTTAAAGCGTTGTATGTATTATTCCCTGGTAGGCTTCTTCCCTCTCTCATTACCCCCGTTATTTCTCACGATTCTTCACAGTGGAAGAGATCAATGATCTACTTAAAGAAATTTTAAGAATCGCCAAAGCCACGCGACTACCGACCATCAACTCAGACAAGACGATGTCGCTCGTATTTTGGATAATCCAGACTCAGAGGCTGCCTTCAAGTATTCTTGAACCACGAAAAGAGGACATAGTGGCAGTTCTGAGGGATGCGTTGAATGGACAAAAGGGTTTCCAATCCAAGAGCGACAGCCTCAAGGTACGCCTAATGTACGCTCGAAAAGGATTTCAGTGACACCTTGTCAGGCGATCCACACTCTTTTGAAGCACCAACCTGTACTTTTCACCACACCTTTTCTTAGATTCATTTTCACAATGTTGATGAACCTTACCTCGGACAACACGGTCTACCGATTTCAAACATGCAATGCTCTCTCTGGAGTCGTTCTGGCGAAATTCAGTCACCCAGATTTCCCTCACGAGGACGTCAGTAAAGAACTTCATAGCTTCCTTAAGCCGCAAATCCCTCCTCAAGAGCTCCAGATGCCTGCCTTTTCCCAAGACGACTACCCACTACACCATCTCCTCCAGCACGCCTTCGAATCACAATGGAACGATACAAAGGAACCGTTGTGGGCCATCATCACAATCGCATCTCTCATAACCCTCGCCGATCGGTGGCTCTACACGTACAAGGAGATCGCATTCATCGCCGACAAGCTCCGACCTGCGCTTACCCATAAACGTCGGGAGGTCAGACAGCTCGCCAGGGCAGCATGGGGCTGTCTTGTATGGGCGTTCACCCTCTTGCCCATCCACCCCACTTGGCTTAAACCTGAGGACCCATCGATCGATGCCACGAAGATATCGTTACGAGGAAAAGCCTTCCGTTTCCTGAAAAACGACATCACTGGGGGGAAGGGAGGTTTATTGGTTTGGGGCCTCCTCTCATCCCACGTAAATGGTGATGAAGGAACCTCTGGTGCAGGCGCAGGCAATTTGTCGAGGGCTCTGCTTGTTCTCAAAACCATGATTACCGGAAGTGGCTCGGATTCGGAGACGGGGGTTAGGATGTTGTGTGCGCTTCTCAGAGCGTCTAAGGACGATAGGCATAATGGCAGCATGACGCCCAATTTACGGTTGTTCGATGGGGCAATTCTGGATGCTCCCTCACACAATGTCAGGGATATTGCCAAACGGATCTCTGGGATGACCCTGGACCATTTCAGACCACTCTCAGAAACCGAGATAACAGACCATTGGACAGTGCTGGTGGACGCTTGGGTAGAGGCAGTAGATCGAACGCTTCAGTCGTCTCTTCAACTTCCAGTAAGCATCATTCCATATCTTCTCTATGGAGCTGAGCGAATCCGTTTACTGTGTTTCAGAGCAACCTTTTGGATGCGTGGCAGTCTCTGCTTCTTATGAAGGCGAATTTGACCCACTTGACCGAGGAACATGCACATTTTGGCCAATTGCACTTGATCGCATCCAGCAGCTTTGCCCGTCAGATCGCAAGTATCGTCTCTCGGTTCCTTATCCAGTCGGAAGAGACTGCAGTCCAAGTATTTCGCCTCATCGCTGTGAAGCGCTTATGGGCTGTGATGAAGAACGTCTTTGCAACCTCGTGGCTCCCTGCTGAACGAATCCTTGCCAGTGTCCTTCGGATCAATTTCTCGTTGCAGATAGAAGAGGTCAAAGAAGCATGGAGCGAGCTGTGTGCAGACCTAATCTCTGTCGGCGTTCCGACGTTGCTGCATGTCATTTCGACTGGAAGTGAGGGCCAGGAAGTGAGCAGGCATCTCTGGTGTGTTCTGGCGAGAACGTGGCAGGTTGCGGATGAGAAAGCCCATTGGGAGTCATTCATTTCGTTCCTGGTGATACCGTTCAAGTGCGTCCTCTCTTCCCCTGAGTAGCTTGTTATTAATATTAAAGAACACGATGTTGTAGGTCTTGGCTAATGTCGGGTGCGGAAGTCGAGTTATGGGAAGGGGTACTTCGGAGTTCTATGGTCATGGCTGACGCGAATGCCATTGAGCCTAATGTCGTCGTGGATAGGTTCTTTTTAAGATTGGGAGAGAAAAAGATCGACGCGTGCGTTTCACTTAGAATATTTTCCGTTTATGTTTGTTGATTAAACTCTCATTCAGATTGGTGGCTTTTCCTCAAATCATTGCCTCCTTGGCAGCTTGTATCAATCTTTCTGGATGCACGGCGCTGCCTTGTCCTCTTTTGGCCGCCATTGACCGTACTCTTCTGACACATTACCCCCCACGACCCGAATTCTTGTCCGCTAGCTTGAAAGTCATACAACTTTTAAGCCAGATGATCGTTGCTGTACCTCGGAAACTACTTATCCAGCTGTTATGTACCGTCGAGAAGGGCATGCGTTGTTGGATTGGAGATGAGCAGGCGGCCTTGCTGACCGGGGAACATGATGTTGTTGTACGTCGCCTTCTGTCCGCGCCACCTACCTAACTAACTCCTTTCAATCGTTTAGGTACAAGGGCTCTATTGTTCCACACTAAAATTGTTGCGCGATATACCCCACTCCCTTGAAACGCTGGTTGCAATTGCTCCATTTCTATCTTCAGCATTTGGCCGCCTATCCTCATGTGCCATTGGACCACTTACCTTCAATGAGTATTGGCGGGCTACTTACCATGGTGTTGAGGAATATCGATCATCATACCCGGATTGCTTGAAGGTATGCTTACTAGGCTTCAGCGATGCTTATGGTGGAAGCATCGCGGAGGGCCTGTCCTTGTCCCAGGGAACAGTATGTCATTTTGCCTCGTTCTGCTCATATGTCTTATTGCAACCGCCCTGTGCTAGTATTCGTCGTCGATTCCTGATTCTCAGCCCTCCTATCTGGGCCATGAAGAAGCTTGGCTTACGCATCTTGAACATGGGAAAGAGGGAAAGTATCCACCTCCCATTCAACCTCCGCATGCTTCCTTAGAGCCTCCAGCGAAACGGATAAAAATTGTCTATCCACACACATTGCCTTCCACGATTGTAAATGTACTGGGCCGTGAACAATCAGTTCCGTTCCAGACAATTGAATCCGTACCCGCCGCTCTTCATCCTATTGCCTCAAGCCAAGAAGTTTTTAGAGAATCTCCGTTAGGCCTTGCTACACCGCACTTGACTCCTCAAGTGGCAGCGTCATCTAAAGAGCCTTCACCCAAGCGGTCTCACGCCGACTTCACTGGTAATTCATTCTTCTTTCCCAAGCTGGTGCCGCAAGTTAAGAGAACATTTCCAGATAGCCAGCGTTCCAAGAGGCGGAAGACTCAGCCCGAGCCGACTCTCAATCAATTACGAATTATGGACAGCGTGCCTCCTCCAACGGAATCATTATCCCAGGATACGGATACCCGAAAGCGAAAGAGGATCATTGAATGGGTCAATATATCTAAGAACCTGCGGAGTTCTATGCATCGAGGAGATGCGTCTCGTGTGGGTTCGACAGCACCCGCCACTCCTATAACTGCAACAATGAGGGCGTCGCCTCCGACTCTACAGGTGGACTATAACACACGGGAAGCAGAACTTCCGTTGATGCATGAGATTATGGAGCTTCAGCAAGAGCTAGTTGGGCCCGGTGTGTTTTAACGTTTCTGTGCTCTGAAGCACCCTGATCTTTCTCTTTAGATGTGGTCTCTGAGTCGGATTTTCAGGAACTCGACGAAGAGAGTGACCTCACCAGTGGTACGTTTGACATTGTGCAGTTGAAATGCACAGTGCCTTACCAACTGAAGTTCTGCTAATCTAGACCCAGCCGACTTTTCAGGAGGATTTCAAATAGCGAAAGGTTCTAAGCATGTGAATGAGCACGAACGCCATCGTCGATCGTATACTGTACCCCAACGACCCACTGGAATATTAATACAGAGGACCTCCACGTCTTCTTCTGCACGGCTCGAGGCACTGGAGCACGCGTATACCGCCGTCGCGAACGTGGAATCTCAAATAGCAGTAGAAGACCTAGTCCAGGCTAGTGGGTTGGTCAACAAGATTCAAAGTGCGCTCACTGAGCACCTTACAAGGAGGATTGCAAATTCTGAGCCGAGTGATGACGTTTGACCGACCTGGACATCTTGTGCTAGGACGCCATGGAACTGAACCATGACGGACTTCAGAACAAGCCATGCTAAGCACTCTTGTTTCGGCGCCACTTTGCGTGCGTTACAAGCTACCCTTTCCTCCACAATGCACTGAATCAAATGCCTTTCACAGCACTGTCCCTCGTCGAATAATGCATCTTGATGCCGAGCTTCCGTTGACCGACTCAGCCTTTGGTCTTGGTTGTGATCGCACATCGATCTGCTCGTCGACGTATTTATTGAAGGATTTTTCTACGTTAAGACGTGAAGCACCTTTTTTATGTAGTTGAGATTGCTCGAGTGCACAGGAGAATATATAACATGCATATCGATGGTTTGTCCAGGAATTGAACGTAGTGAACAAAGTATTCAAGGTCAATGGTATGGTTCGTAGAGGTTCAGATCTGTCTCGCGTAAGGGTCCGTTCGCAGTATTTACTACTCAAGGTGGAATGGTATATGGTTTGTATTCTGCTTCAAACTCCTGAAAAAATGGGAATCCAGCATCACGAGCAAGCGAGGAAAGGACAGTGGATAAACTTGTGTTTAAACAGAATGGGAAAGAATTTCAGAAGAACTTCAAACAATTAGGTTCGGTGCTCCTGACACTGAAAACCAGGCGATCTCATTGGTTGCTCGTGCTCCTTAAACTATTGGTTTCGGGATGAGTTTCAGGAATTTTTCAGTCAAATGAGTTGAAATCTGATAACAGGAATAACGACCAACTGAACATGTTGATATCCGGAGCGTCTTTTATGACAATAACCAGGTTGTTGGAGCCAAGCGTAAAGAAGTGCTGTTGATCATCGATGGTGATGTGCCCATAAATTTATTAATTGAGAAATCAATGTAAGTGTGGTTTCAAGGACGCATATGAGAACCTACAGTCAAAACGCGAGACAACTGAATTCCTGTTCAGCCGCTGCATGCTATATATGTAGCAGTATGAGTTCTGCTGTAAGCCACACTGGGCTTACAATCAAGCAGCAAACACCAAAAGTATACGCAATTGATGAGACTCCTGGTAGGCAATCCCAAATTCCGAGTGCGAACCTATAAATGCTGATCTAGTTCCTCTTCGGGTGGAATGGCTCGGACTCGCATCTCCATGGAAGGCGGGCGGACTGGTATTATTGTGCGGAACAGCGTACTGATAGACAACGCAAGGGTGGAACAAGCATTTCCAGAGATGGATACTATTATCGAAGACGCAGACTAAGAGTTGACCTTGTTCGTGGTTTGAGACATCGCCAAGGTGGTAAGGCGTTTTTAATTGACCGATACCCACATGGGATTCGGGAACTGGAGGAGCTGGAATCGTAGCTGGATGTACGCGGATGTGGCGTTGGGAAGAGATAGGTACTATGGCGCCACCCAGCCATACCTCCCTGTTTCAAGTTGGGACGAATTCTAGGATTTTATTAGCGTGGCCCGTAAGAATAATCGGCGTGTTAAGTGAGCACCAAAAAATACTTTCAGTAGGACCATCAATATAGAGACAAATGTCAGTGTTCAAGCGAAGTCAAACGTGTCTTATAAGTAGGTAAACTGAAAGTGATGAGGAAAGTTAACAGTGACAAATACCCTTCCTGATTTGGTCACGATTCGTGTCAAAAGAGGGGCATGGAACGAGAAATCAACCATATTACAAAAGATATCTATATATGTAGTATAAACGATGTGTGATAGGGGTAGCAAGGCAGTAAAGGAAAGTGTGACTCGTTACAATGGTCCGATCAATTTGAATGGGTAGCACTGTGCGAGGCAAGTGCGAGGCTTCCATGATATTCAACGATTGTGCTATCAGTGCTTTCGGATCTTGAACTTCTGCGACTTGTTTCCCTGTAGTTCGTGAGCAGTGTTTACCTGAACTTGAAGCGCGTACTTACGGAATCACCGAACACTGGTCGAGGGATGCAGTTAAGCCTGGAACGAATATACATAACAATTTCGAGACTTACGAACTATGAAGTAGTCGTCGCGGTACTTTATATCTTTTGGTAAGGTTACGACGACATATCCACGATCGATAGGGAACGAAGACGCTAGGGGATGTGCTGACGGATCTCGACATTGAACGTTATCACCGCCTGTGCAGTTCCAAAGCTTACCAATGTCCAGGTGCTCACTCTCACTTCCGTCGTACCCCAAAAGAATGAGTCCTGTGGAACCTCGTCTCTCGTGAGGGATATTCTTTGTCTCTGTACATTCTACCGATCAGAAATATTGTGGCAATGACCAATTAGTACCTACCCCACGTCACATTGTGAGCTGAGCCAGGTACCCAGGTCGTGCCCTCCTTCGGATAAGTAATGGGAGGATTGAATACGATGAGTGAGTGAGCATTGACAGGAGATGCGATGCAGTTGCAGGCGCCAGCCGCAAGAATGAGGAAGGGAGTAATGTTAGATAAGAACATTGTACAAGTATCCGATTTTCGAGGCGAAAAGAAAAGAAAAAGCAACGGCAAGGAAAGGCGATGAAATGAAGGAGTGAAAGCCATCGATGAACCCTAGGCCTTTTGTATTCAGTAGACGAGCCGTTCGAAGCACAAAGTACTTCTTTGATTTGGTGTCTCACGATCTAATACCAAGGCACGAGGTTCAGCACGAGGCCCACTTCTCTCGTTATATTGGTGTAAGAGGTGGGTTATTTTGAATTACCCTCGGGCGGAAGGCCATGGTTCGAAATTCAACGCTGTCCCCTGACCACAGGAAGCGGTTGACTGAGCGGCAGCACTCGCTACGCGTCGACTTGTTCTATAAAGTCAAATATACTGCCAGGATATACGACGGATTAACGCATACAGCTGCCAGTTTAAATTAGGATATTGGCTTTACGACTGACACCATCCATGCCACGGGTTTATCACATAGCCATATCTGTTTTTTTGGCAGCATCGAAATTGGCCGTGTCCTCATAAAACCCAAAATTCGAGAACCGATCCTCGAGGCCCTACTACATCACGGTTGAGTGAAAACATAATAAACAAGGCAGACAGAATGAACACGTCAAGACGACGTACAAACAGGAGGGGAATCAATCATAATCCATAGGTTTTACAAGAATGCGCAGGTACTAAAGCTCCAGGCCGTCTATAGATACTGTGTCGACAACCGAGACATGTAATTGTACAGTGTCAAGTACTGATAGAGAACTCCGGGCTACGATTACCAGAGTCACCGAACACTGGTTTCAAAGGAATCTGAGTAAACACAAATAGCGCATTACTGTGAAGTGAGGCAACTTACAAACAACGATATAGTTTTGTTTTGGCGTGACCTTAGGGACAGTAAAGCCTACACTTCCGGTGCTGAGTTCGAAGCCGTTGGCGAGGGGGTGATCTGGACCACGTCGTGAGTCAGACAATGGACGAACATTTGAAGAGATAGCTGACCGAGATCAAGATGCTCGTTAGAGCTGCCTGGCTCGATCCAGCCGAGGACTACCTGGCTCTTCTGTCTCCTGTACTCCTGGGGTAGACTCTGAGGGTCCCTATTAAGCATATGGTTAGCACCACAAAGCCAGCGGCGAACCACTGAACAAGCGCACCACGTGACCTCGGCATGGTCTCCGACTTTCCACACCGTACCCTTAACAGGACTGGTGATCGTTGGGTTGTAGATGGAACGCCGCGATGGCAAAGAGGGCTGGACGTCATGAGACTGTTTGTACAGGTGCATACTATCGACTGCGCCGAGTTGAAGGACGGCGATGAGCAAGGTGGAGGTAAAAAGCGATTGGAACATCATGACCAGCGTGAGTTCGAAGGGTAAAGCAAGTTTTTGGAATACAGCAATAGGAGTGTTTAAGGTTGATAGCAAGAACGAGAGCTAAGGCTGACACCTCTGCCAGCCCCCTTTTGTAGTCCCAAGATTTAGGTTCTGGCTGATCGCAATTTCAACTGGGCGTGGTAGAAGACCGCTACGAATACCAGCCCGTTGGTGGTGAGGTATATATTGGTACCTATTCATGACCAGTAGGTCCACCCGATCATATATAGACATGACTGGCTCGCTAATCGCCAGGTATATTGGCTCTGTTTAATCGACTCCTGGACTGCTCACCAAGAAAATTTGCACTGGTCAATGTCACAGCGTAATAAGAACACAGGGAGTGAAAGAATCTGGGTGTTGACGGGTCCTCGTCTCCAAAGTGTTTTGGGTTGACATGTAAGTCAAATGGAAGTGGTAAAGAACTGAAGGGTACAGCACGTGTTGACGACGACACGTAACTACCCGTTGTTGACCTCAATTTGGGTGACCAAAGTTTTTGGTTCTGCATCCATCATTCATGACTAAGAACCTGTATCCCAAAGTCCTAAGTCCTAAGTCTTTATGAATCCCACCTCTGCCAGCGTGATGAATGAATGCAATGTTCTTCAGCACTTGTGTTAACGCAGCGGTGGCTTGGCGCGATTGCGCACAGATATGTACTAAATGCACACGTTCTCAAGCTGCAGATCTGAGGCGGTGGAGTGTCGCGTCGAGCGACAACTCCGAACGAAGATAGCAATAACTTGTTTGCCATCAGCTTCCAGAGACTTGGACAGGATTGTCAGTAGCACAGAAATAATAACGAGTTACGACTACCGTAGTCTCGGAAAACACGTCAACAGCCACTACTCCAGCGGTCGACCTCTCCTCCACTTTAAAAGTATTAATACGCACTTTTATCATGGATGAAATGTATACACAGCTTGTGGTTTGAACTCCGAGGGCGACAGCAGCATCGTAAACAGTTTCGCCTTCGAAAAACGTACAGTAACTGGTTCAACTCCTAACCCAACCTTGGATCTGTAACAATGGGCCTAAGCGATATTGTTTTGTGGACATCACATTAGATAGTGCTTGAGGATTCCAGGGTAGTTGACCATGATGGCGCTCGGATCCCCAGCCCGTGTTTTGGTGCTGAAGGCATCGTCCAGTGTCCAGTGCATTACCAATCGAGTTCCAAACGATTCTAGTAACACTAGTCAAGGACGAATTGTTAGCAGAAAGTGGGGGCGTGAACCTCGAAGCTCGATTCCTGGATGTCGATAGCGTCATTCTAAAACCACTTGTCAACGCGGCCATCTAAAACCGCTTTGCACATGTACCTCGGGCCAATCCATTCGATTCAAGACTTTGGCGTGATCAATAGTCACAAAGGAAAGTGTAGGCATAAGAGTCTAAGGGCCACCATCACAGATAATTGGGCCGTCAAAGGTGGACCTAGTGATGCCGATTGGGACGACAGCGACAGCATGTATGATGAACTTCCCAGTCTTCTGTGCATAATCTCCATGCGCTTCGATCGTTCCCCGTCCGTAAATTTTGCTACCAAACACAGTCCATATCCCTTCCGTACCATCCAGACCCTGAGATGCTTTGGTCCAGTCTTTCATATAAACGGAATGATTACCCGTAAACGTAGAGTCAAACCAGCAGCTAGATAGAGGGATGTGCCGCTGGGAACGATGTTGCCTACAGGATAGATGCCTGCAGGGACATAAAATGACACCGCTTTGTCCACGAAACCTTGCCTCTTGAACGGCTTGCAAAAAGACAGCATTCGAAATGCCGTTCCCTGATTCGTCTGCGTCCTTAAGAAAGGACATTGAAGAAATGAAGGGCCAAACGGCGGCAGAGCATTAGTGCCGAGGGCGTCCGCCATAACGGTTATCTCCTGGATTAATACAATTTAAATGAGTGTGTGTTTCCTGGAACGGAAGTGGTGTTCTTCGGGACCAATTTCTGTGCGCTTGTAACAAAATGAAGTAATTTGGGACTTACGGATTGTAGTAGTTTTCATATCAACTGGGCCATTTCCATAGTCAAAGTGGACATAGGCATAGCCATCGAAAGCTTTCTAATAATTAGATACTAAACTGAAACAATCAAGGCTGAGACCAACCTGTAACCGTAACCAGGGCATTTTGGCCACTCACAGAGAGAGTAAAATACTCTGAGCGAGGATATATGGAGAAGGGCGAGGAGGAGGGGGAGAGGGACGAAGGCTGTAGATCTGAGGCATTGATGCAGCTACAAATCCAAGGAAGAAGTACAGCACTGTATCTGTGTATTTATAGTAAGCCATCCAAATCGAAAACAGACTAGAAGAGAAAAAGAATTACTATACCAGAAGCCCATGCCCATGTAAGAACTTGATCTGGATAAAGTGCTCATTCTGGCTTTTAACTGCACATGGCGTATGCTCGCTTCGTGCCTGCCAGACGAACGCAATGTTTCGAAAGGGATGTTTCGAAAATTGACACTTTTCTCGATGTGAAAGGAATGGTTACATAGGCGTGCAGATGTAAACCCGGTGCTCAGAAGACATCTACGCATCTTGGCACATAAACTGTCAATTGCAGGTACTCCCCCTGAACTTGGTGAAGGATGTGTTGCGGGGCGAACTAAAAAAATAAAAACAATTTAAACAAAACGTGATAGACAGGAACTTGCGCGGCCAATAAGACCTGCTTGCGATTGACTAAGTCAATAGCTCGAGACAATCATGATGATGATGATTCTGTCTGGATAGTGGATAGTTTCAAGTCCATTAGGGTTTGACTCAAGCAAAAAACCTGAAAGAAACGAATTGGAATATAATTGTGCACGTGATCGCCCGGTAAGCTTAATCACCGACCATCCGGCACCTTTAACAACTTCAAGCAAGACTTCAAGAAACCTACTGTCAACTCACTGGCTCATATCCAGCCGACTGGCTGAGGTGTTACTGCATTTAGGGAGCTTTCGCATAGCTTTGGAGTCTATGAGCGCTCAGATCTAGTTTGTAGAGGGAGCATCGAGACAAGCTTCAAATAGTGAAGAATACGGTATCTGAATTCTACAATTTTAAGTAAGTAATATTTACAGCACCTTTTGCGTCCAATAGGTTTTAAATTGGACGTCTTAGAGAACCCTTCTTTTAACTTTGGATTTTATTTTGACTGCAGTCAATATTTTAGAAGCGAGGGCGATGTCGACCGCTTTACTCTTGACACATCTACAAAGTCCAAATCCGAACATCCCTCTCGAAACAATTACTGCGGCATTAGCTCACCACTTATCTGTTGACCTGCCTGTGCCGACTCCTTTGGCAGCATCGTCTATTTCTTCGCCTTACTTTCTCGCATCACCTCTGACGCATGAGAGGCTCCAGGCTTTGGTGACTGCTTTCCAGCATGCAGTGCATCTCAAACACCGAGCGCTTACAAAGACTACTGAAAGTGGGTGGAGCATGTCTCGAGCGGTTTTCTCCAAGGGGGTTGAAGGGAGGACCCAGGAATGGGTTAGAGCAATCCTCAGAGGATTGCAGGGAGGGAGAGCAGTGATCAGGCTCGCGTGTTGCACGGGAGTTTTGATCGGCCTCAAGGGGCTGCCGCTGAGGGAAATAAGTGATGGAAAAGTGGAGGACGAGGTCATCATTGCATTAGCAGAAGTCATGGATGACTACAATGCGGATACTGGTGACTGGGAAAAGGAATTTCGGCCAAAACTCGATGGTAGTTCTTTATGTCATGCTAGGCTCAAACTGTTGCTGATTTTGGACCCCAGAAACTCTACTTTCGTTGACTTTGATCTTAGCGTCACAGTCTCTGCCGTCGATACCGAAAGCCAAGCTCAGAGCGCTTCCTCTATCTCTCCTTGCCCAGCTTTCTATGTCCACCCTTGCCTCAGCATTCCAGGAAGGCAGTTTCTTGAAAGGACGTCCTGAACAATCCATCGATCTGGCGTCAAAGTCACCCACAATGCTGGCTTTAGCGGGTCTATCGAAACTAGCCGCCTTTACAATCGAAACATCGATCGAAAGTTCACCGCAGGGCTTACAGGATGCATATGATAGCGTCCAGAATTTCCAAGTCATGGCGAACCGAATCGAAAAAGATTGGCGAGGTATGTATCCACCTTTTCGTTTCCATTTATCTCCTAACTGCCTCGCAGACCCAGAAACTATCCCACCCTCAGATGCTGCCTGGTTGCTGCTGAAAACCTTCCTCTTCAGCGCAATCATGATAGCGGACAGTGTTTTGGGTGCTGCCGTTTATGTGCGACCGGGAGGGTTCTCAGAAGTGTCACCCCACGTGCTTGCGAAATCTATTCTGCGCACACTATCACACCTCTCATTCGTCATCTCTCACTTCGGTGGAGTCACGGTGACAATCGTGAGTGATGATCCGGGGTTCGTGGAACTGCGAAAAGTGTTCTATCTCGCACTTGATGTTCTAGCTTCCCAAGAGCCGACCGGAGATTTTAATTACTGCGAAAGCTTCGTGAAGGAGCTGGTCGCAGACTTGGGTGCCGATACCTGTATGTTAACAATTGTTACCGCATCGAGAATTCTGACTCCACCCTATATTCAGTCGTGCCCCGCGGCACATCATCTCGACATTCGGAGGCATTTAAGCAAGCAAAAACAGCCTACACACTAGCCTGCATTGAGCAGCTGGTTCCTTCACTAGGGATTCCATGTCTTATGGACCACGTCTGGAGTCTGTGCATTCCGTGAGTACCACCTTATCTCACTTTTATTTTATCTCCACAACCTCGGGACCGTCCATGGCGTGTTGCAAGATCTTCCATTCCCCCTTTTCCTCCTCTCTGGTGTCGGGCTGCCTCGTTACCCGACCTCGCGCGGGACTTCTGTCAGATTCTTGTGTTATGGTTCTAGTCTTGGCTTTGCTCAGAACACATAACCCCATATTTCGCCCACCCAAGCCTTTTCACTCGTCCATGACGTTTGACATGCTTTCACCTGTTCTAGCCTTCTCGTTTTACGGTGAACCCTGCCACGCGCTATGGTTCTCCCATAGTACATGTGCGCGGGGACGCCTATTTCATCAGAATTTCTTTCTCCTCATGACGGTTGCAGCGCTTTTTTGCCGATAAGGAACCTTCTATGTCATATCTTCTTTACTTTGCCGCTCACCCACCGATAGACTTCTTTCCTTTTTCTCTTCGCTCTTCATTCCTAAACCCACACTGACCCCAGTTGACGTGTAGATACCTCTCAGACCCTTCGCATCGTGAGACATACGAATCAGCACACTCAGTAGTTCTCTCCATATTTTCATCACACGCACAGCAACATCAGTCCGGTCATTTCCCGGAAACTGGAACAGCGGCAGGCCCTGAGCGCCGGGTGACAACGTCCGAGGCGAAAGATGAAAGCCGATTGTCCAGCCCGGTCGCTCTTCTAGACTCCACTGCCGTAGTGCATCGTATGGTGCCATACTATGCAAAGTGCTTGATTGAGGTAAGCTTGTTATTTTCGCTCCTATCACGACCTAGCGTTCGCACTTGCCCATTGGCACTCCCGGTTGACCTAATGGCCTTGAGCCCCGGGCCATCTTATTCGCCCCCAACAGTTGAGTCCATTGGGACATGACGTGTGTACTAGGGTCACGCTGGTACCTCCTTTGCGGCTTGAAACGCCTTTCTCTTCCGATCTCCCTGAATTTCCGGCATGATAACGTTCTTCTTCTATTTTCTCCGTAGAATTCTCAGGGCGGGCGACTAAGTACGGCACAACTGCGGCTGGCGTACGCGGCGCTTGTGAGGTGCGCCAGCTCCTCTGGTACAAATTCCGAGGCTCGCCAACTTGGATGGTACTGCATTGATGTAATCCTCGACGTGATCCGGGGCCTTTTGTCGGAGGGGGCACAAGGGAGCGGTGGCCAAGATTCCCAACAACGGTTACATCGCCTGCAGCTGACTTTAATCTCGACCGTGTCCTCGCTTCCCTTGCCTCTCATGATACGCACCTTGGAGGAAATCAGAAACATCATTACGAGACCCCGACAATCAGACAGTGGCGTTGAGATGGAGGAACATGTGGTGGAAGAAGAGAGGAGAAGGAAGGAGTTAGTGGACGCGCTGTTTGTGGAGATTTTGGAAAAAGTTGGAGATCAAGAGAAGGAGGCCGCTATGAGATGGTGGCACATACACCGGCAGAGCTTGTTGGTAGAAGTTTCTCAAGAGATGGGAGACGAATCTCAAGGGACGGGTATGAGCGTGGAAGAGGATAAACCGAGCCATGATCCCATGCCTCGTTTATGAGCGGCGCATTGAGCGTCCGAAATTCGCAACCCATAATGTATCCTATAATGTAGTTGAATCCTTTTGTACCACATCGCGTCATCCTAAAATGAAAGAGTGACATTCACTTCACCTCCTTGAAGCTTGGTTTGATGCAGGTGGATGGTCACCGGATCGGCCACTAATTTGGCGCCCGGCGCCCACCTCTATTTTCCGGTGACCAACGTTCCTTCTTACCCCTTCCACCTCAATTATTCGATCACCAGCCATTGCTTTTGGTAACCGATGATCGATAACTTGCGCTCTCAAGCTTCATATTTCTGTGCCATCACGAGGCACACTATCCACTCAGGGCAAAGGCTCTCGAAGCTGCCACCAAGCGGTCCAATCGGACAAGCGATGCGGCTCATACTCACTTGAGTGATGGCTCCTGAGAGTCGTAACTGTTACAAAAAGGAAAAAGAAGTGTCGTCATATGGACAACTGCTGTCGTCGCTCGAAAGACCATCCAAATCCCCCATTTGGCCGTGTGGTTTTCGAGTATAAACTGGTCTCCAATACACTGGGCCCTGAAATCGAGGCTTTACGACCGGTCTTCCATCCCACCAGCTTCTCTCTACTACACGATTCAGAGCTATGGCAGAGATTAGCAGTCAGCCTGGGAACCTACCTCACATTCCGGATAATATCACGCTGCCGCAATTTATGTTAGGATATCGACACCCCATCCAGCCCGCCCGTAATGACATAGCTTGTCTTATCGAGGACAACACTGGCCGTGAAATCCGTCATACAGAGGTGCCTCAGGCCTCTCCCTCCATCTTTTTCATTAGTTGATCCCTGCTCCTCAGCTGAAGAGTAATACTCGGGCTCTCGCATGCATGTTGCAGGCCACATATAATATTGGTTAGAATCCCTCCACTATTTCTCCCTGTCGCATTTAATTCTCGATTCGTCAGGAGAAGATGATGTCGGTATGTGTTAGAAGGAAACCGTCTAACGCCATGCGCACGACTAACAAGAGACAAAATAGTTTTGATTTCCAGTCCGAACCACATAGGTAACTTTCATGATATGCTTGATGCAACGCACAAACTTATGGTTGACTTCGTAGACTATCCAATCTCCCTATGGGCTGTCCACCTCCTGGGCGGCGTTGTCAGGTGAAATATACCTACCCATCCTCGCGCAGACGCTGGATCGTCACTTACGGCCAATTAGCTGCTCCAGCCCACAATTCAACGCCGTGGAACTTCTCAGACAGATGAAACTTGCCAAAGTTACATTCATCATTGCTCACTCTGGCAATGTAGCTACGGTTATCTCTGCTGCACGCCTAGCTGGTCTCCCATCCAATCGCGTTATTTTGATCGACCAGAGGCCTTACCCCTCCGAGCCGAGGATACCGAGTGTTCGCGATTTGATACAAGAAGGCATCAAGAGAAACCTTGACTTCGAAGAACGTGTTCTTGAATCTGGCGAAGGCAGAAAAAAAGTCGCGCTGCTTTCTTGGTCCTCAGGAACAACGGGGAAACCAAAGGTAAACGTCACAACTACTCCGATGTGACGTTTATGGTTTGTTTGACAGCCTACCGATATAGGCGGTGGCGATATCGCATTATGCCCTCATTGCAAATATTCTCCAGATGGCCGCACACAATCAAGCAGAGAAGCCGCATCATTTTCGAGGTGCCCCGGGATTTCGGCCTGGAGACATCGCTATCGGAGGTGACTTGATCCTCCAATCCAATCAGTGGTCTCTGACAACAGGGTCTTTTATAGTTTTACCTTTCTATCGTAAGTCAAGAAACCTCTCGGTACATCGATAGTAGTTTGGTGCTCAAATCACTGCCAAGACGTAGCGGGGCTTGTAATTAGCGTAAGTGCTGTTGAAGTGGTTTCCTGTTTTGTACTAAGCCTTTTTCGTCGGTAGCTTCATTTCACAATATTTTGTGCTGTGCGTTTGCCGTTAAAATTTTGACCCCTCGAGCTCTGACCAGCATCGGGGTAGTTAACTGTTGTTGTCATCGAAAGATACAATCTCTTCAGTACTCTTGACAGTATTGTGCGCCACCGGATCACCCACCTCATGTATGTATTGCTTATCCTGCTGTACCGTCATTCTAACTATAAGCATCAAGTATTGTGCCTCCACTGGCCGTGGAGTTGTGCAAAGTAAGCCTCAAGCTTTCTGGGCCTTCGATTTACTGACAGTCGGGAAAGCATCCTGCCGTCAGAAATTATGATCTCAGTACAGTGAAGCACATGTTAATTGGTAGGCGCTTGGTCTCACTGTCGAAAATTTCCCGCTAACACAAGTACAATAGGTGCTGCTCCTGTGGCAAAAGAAGTGCAGATCCAGCTTCGTGATTTATTCCCGGATGCCCAGATAGGCCAAGCATATGGTTTGACCATTACTATGTCCAATCGTACTTCGTGTTTTGACGAGTGGCTCAGGGCTAACTGAGATGACGACAACCTTGGCAATGATAACAGGGACGCAGAAACGAGGTCCCATTGGAAGTACGTACGGGTTGTTCGCCTATATCCGCCGCGACGCCTATTGACATGTTGAAATCATTTGGCAGGCGGTGGCCGACTTCTACCCGGTGTACAAGCCCGAGTCATAAGACCAGATGGTTCCTTAGCCGACTATGGCGAGCCAGGAGCACTCGTTGTCAAAGGGCCGGCTGCAGCTTTGGGATATCTCAACGATGAACAGGCGTATGTTGATTTTTCTCGTTAGTGAGATATTGTTCGAGAATTTGACATGGATCTTAGGACCAGGGACACATTTATTGATGGGTAGGACGTTCATCCCATCATCCCATAGGCCTCATCGTTCTCAATTTTTTTTACCAGCTGGATCCATACAGGAGATCAAGTCTCTATCTCGGAGGCACACGAAGTTTTTGTAGTAGACCGTCTCAAGGTGAATAGGACCATCTGCAGTTATGCGAGATTTTCAATTGCTCAGTATTTTTGGCAGGAAATGATCAAAGTCAAGGGCTTCCAAGTCGCTCCCGCTGAAGTCGAGGGCTGCCTTCTAGCTCATCCAGATATTGTGGATTGCTGTGTTGTTGGTGTTCCAGACGATTATTGTGGAGAGCTACCGCGGGCGTTTGTAGTGTTGACAGCAGACGCCCAAGAAAGGTTTATGTTCAGTGGCGACCAGTCTTATAAGATTAAGGCCAGCATAACAAAGGTGAGCGCCTTCTCAAATACTGAAACATTTGACCCTCCTCACAAAGTAAATTACGCCCGAAGCACGTGGCAGATCGATTGGCGAGTTACAAACGACTCAAAGGTGGCGTTGAAGTTGTCAAAGTGATACCGGTGAATATGAATATGAAAATATGCCAACTGGAATGAAACTAACATTCGTACAGAAGAACGGCAGTGGCAAACTGCTTCGGCGTGTTTTGCTCGAGAGTGCAAGAGAGCAAATCGCTCAGAGGAGATGTCGCCCAAGGTTGTAGATGTTCCTTAACATGCCGTTGTGCTGGGCTTGGCCCCCCTCGTGCGTATATCGATGGCATACCTTCGGTATTAGACGCTAGTGTAACTCATGAGCCCGTAAAGTGGCGATAATCGACGCAGAACCCAAAACTACCTTGGCATCCTTTCATGCCGTCGGAATGGTTTCTCATTGGTGGACTGGTCAAACTCCAATTTCATCAAGATAATCGCGCTATGCGGCTAATTGAGCCGGCCGGCCTCTTTTTCTCCACAAAGAATAGATCTGATCTCCTGACCTGCCTGACTGATGCTTTGGCGTGGCAAACAATGTCGTGATTTCTATTCTCAACTGAACTAGCAACAGGATGGATGTCTATTCGCCTTCTGGACCCCTTCCAAACATACCCGATCATCTTACAGTACCTCAGTTCATATTCGATTATGAACATGAATGTCGACCACGAAGAAGGCCGAGGCAATCATGGCTTGTCGAAGACGAGACTGGAAGAGGTATTAAGGAAGATGAGGCGAGTCTCATCAGAGTCTAGACATTCAAGGAATGAGCTATCTTCTAAACACAGCTACTTTCTCACTATTTAGCTTCGTCAGCGCACGCTCGGGCTTGCGAATGCAATGAAGTCCTTATTTGACATCGGTATTACCATCCTTACACTGGCTTGTTCTATGAACCACTTAGTAATGTCTACGACTTGGATTAGGTGACAACGACGTTGGTAAGAACCGTCAACTGTTACACACTCTATAATTAAAATTGAAACATCTTCCCAGTACTTATTTTCAGTCCCAATCACGTCGGTGAGGGTTTCTTGCGTCTATATAGAACGACTAATACTGAATCCTTATAGATTACCCGGTTGCAATCTGGGCAACTCATCGGCTCGGCGCTGTGGTCTCGTTTGTCTTCATCGCAGTATTTCTATCCTTGACTCACCACTCATAACTACGCATAGTGGCGCCAACCCTGACTTCTCCAGCGACGAGCTCTTCTATCAGCTTGAACAGACCAAGGCCTCTCTTATCATTACACATCCCAACTCCATTAACACAGCTGTGTCCGCTGCACGCAAGGCAAAGGTCCCTCTCGACAGACTGGTTTTATTTGGCACTTGCCACGACTTGGCCGCCCATTATCTTACAGTCAGTGCACTGATCGAGAAGTTTTTGACGATGGGACAAATTTTCGATGAGAGGAACCTGGAACCTGGTGAAGCGAAAACCAAGTTGGCCTTTCTCAGCTTCTCATCGGGGACCACGGGAAAACCTAAAGTAAGAGCTTTCACCATTTGAAATTTGCTATTTCAGTGAGGGCTCATAAGTTTTGCGAGGCTGTGGCCATTCCGCATTACGCGCTCATTGCAAACGTGATACAGATCGCTGCCCACAACAACGTAAACAGGAATTATTGCGACCCCAAGGATCAGCGATTTAGACCTGGAGATATCTGTATCGGAGGTAAACCTTACTTTCCACCGTCTTCAACCGACGACTGTTTGACCACATCTGCCAGTCTTGCCATTTTACCGTATAGTGTTTCATTCCTGTTCTTTCGATCGCAGTACTCAGTGATCACAGACATCTATGGCCTTGTAATCAACGTGTGTCGCGTTTCATCTTAACCTAAGAGGTCTGATCATGATATGCCCATTTTTTTAGCTGCACTTCATCTTGTTTAGTGCTGTAGGTGCCGGTCGTTGCTAACTTGTTCCTCAATCAATTAACCTAAGAGTCCGGTTGCGATCTAGCTGACTCTCGTGGTCGTCCCGAGGTTCAATTTTGTTGCAATGCTCGATAGTATTGTTCGTCACCGCATTTCCCATTTGATGTGCGTCAACTTCGACCCACGATATTGAGGTGTGATCGGACTCGGTAATCTCAGGCTCGTCCCCCCGCAAGTGGTTCTCTTGTGTAAAGTAAGCGCAGATCGTGGCTCTTTCTTCCAAGGCCCTTTCCGAACTTGCTGTTCAGCATCCCGCGGTGAAGAACTACGATCTACGTCCATTCATTCGAATGATCATGTGCGGCGCCGCTCCACTTTCTCATGAAGTAAATCAACAGCTCTTTGAGCTTCTTCCCGATGCACACATTGGACAAGCTTACGGTGAACGGCGTTTTCAGACTTGCGATCCGAGGCATCTCTGACTCGGTAGATCTAGGGATGACCGAGACCTGTACCGCAACCAGCATGTGGCCGATTACGCAGAAACGTGGAACCTCAGGAAGTAAGTATGGCCTACAAAACTGCCTTCAACTACAATTTTATTTGCTTTTCCTTACAAGGTGCGGGTCAACTCCTGCCTGGGACCATTGCTCGGGCCGTCAAGTCAGATGGTTCACTGGCTGGGTACGGCGAAGCGGGTGAGCTTTTCATCAAGACCCCTTCTGTGGCGCTTGGCTATGCGAACAATGGGGAAGCGTAAGCGCCCTTCTTCCTTCAATTGTACTTTGCTTATGTGATATTCATTTAGAACGAAGGAAACATTCATCGATGGGCAAGTTCTCTCAACCGCCTTTGAGTTTACAAGCCTGACTTCTCTATAGGTGGGTTAGGACCGGAGATGAGGTCAAGATCGACAAGAACGGAGAACTTTGGATCCTTGATCGTTTGAAGGTGTCACGTTTATAGTCTGAAGAAGGAATCATAACTGACAACCGGAAATTATAAGGAAATAATGAAAGTAAGCCTTGACAAGTGAAGAAGCTTGGAGATTCGGGCTGACATCCGATTAGGTCAAGGGCTTTCAGGTGGCTCCTGCGGAACTCGAGGGATGTATTTTAGACCATCCTGATGTTGCAGCGTCCTGCGTTGTCGGCATTCCCAATGATTACAGTACGTACGCTCTACCTTGACCGAGAACAATTCCATAGACGTCCTCTAGGTGGAGAGGTTCCAATGGCGTTTGTAGTTCTCACCAACAACGCAAGTCGCCGTGTTAGACAAAAACCGACTGCCGCAGGTGAGATAAAGAAGTCCATCATCAAGGTCTGTAAACTTTGTGACATTCATGGGGTTCGAACTCAACGCCTAGATTGCTTAGCATGTTGCAGACAAGAAGGTCAACTACAAGCACCTGGTTGGCGGGGTAGAATTCATCCCTGTCATTCCCACTTCCCCGAGCGGAAAGCTTTTGCGGCGAGTACTTCGTGAACAGGCGAAAACTCTCAATCAAACAAGGGTCAAGCTGTAAAACTTATCGACGTAACTAGCATGTACCCTAAGCCAGTAGCGAGTCGAGCACTCGTCGGCTACCATCTGAATGCAATGAAAAATGAAATATTGCATTGGGTGTGTATGAGGCAGGTATGATATACCGATACACGATACAGCACAGAATGGTGGTAAAGAACAAAAGAGGTAATTACAATTACAGGTACAAGTTATGATTTATCAATGACTGTAGGCAATAGAACTGGGAGGGTCAGATTGCACTTAGATTCAGAGGCACTGAGAGTAATAGTCGTTTGAGAACGTGCAGGTTGAAC
Organism: Tephrocybe sp. NHM501043; assembly: GCA_018855915.1. NCBI lineage: Eukaryota > Fungi > Basidiomycota > Agaricomycetes > Agaricales > Lyophyllaceae > Tephrocybe > Tephrocybe sp. NHM501043. The sequence goes on from JABCKO010008001.1 coordinate 27,350, forward strand.
CAGCAACACAGGTTGTGGGTCCAGTGTAGCCAATACCCCCACTAGAGACAGAAATGGGATCAACAAGTGAAAACAAGATACAGTATATAGAAAGCTTACCATTGACCCCACCTCGCAACAGTGCCTGTGGCTGTGGATGTCGGTGCGCTGCTAGTGCTGGTTGGAGAAGTAGAAGTTTTCGTGGTGGAAGAGTTGGAGGGAGCAGTTGATGAGGAGCCGGAGCCGGCGTAGGTTGAGCCGAGTTCACCGAAACGGATGTTGGAGTAGGTGACGGAGGAGTTGGGGGAGTTCGTCTCGACATCCTCAGGAGCACCAGAGGTAGTGGCGCAAGTACCGCGAGCAACGCCGGGGGTAGCGGGGTCTGCGGTAGTGGGGTAGTTGGAGTCGAGCCACAGCATGTTGACGTTATGGTCGTCCCAGACACTTAGAACAAGCACCATGCCGTTCTTAGCAGCCTGGCCCATCCTCGTAAGGCCGCCCTTGGCCTGGAACTGGGTGGTGTCACCGAAGACGGACTTTTGCGCGTCGCAGAAGTCGTCTGTGACGGAATCGTAAGTGTTGCTGATTCCGGGGATGTTGACTTTGGAGTTCTGGATGACAATGCCGTTCTGGACATAGAGGCGACGGATCTCAACAAGATTACCAGAAGCAGTGCCGTCGGAGGAGATGAACTGGGTGACGACGGTGAACTTTTTGTTGGTGTCGACTGTGAGTCCTGGGCCGTAGTACGACTTGTCTCCCATACGGAAGGAGTTGAAATCACAACCATCGGGATCGCAAACGGTAGCGTAGCGATCGCTGGTACCGCACGAAGCGCCAGAGCAACGAGAGAGGCCTGTGGCACTGCAGGGATGGGGGGTATAGGCGGTGGAGATCTTATTGGCTTCCCACACGTCCATTTCGTTACAGCATGCACCGTAGTTGCCAGTGCCGGAGTTGACATCATTGGTAGACGAAGTCCACCCCGCCGAGTTGGCCTGGAATTCGAATGAATTGTGGTGATCAGATCATTAGGTGAGGAACAGGCTTACCTCTCCGGCAATGAACTTGAGATCCCTGGGGCACTGTGCGTCACAGTAACCAGTTCCATACTTCGCGCCAGCCTTGTTGGTGGGGTACTTGGCGAGACCACCGTCTGCATCCATCTCAGAGAAGTAGAGTGCGCCGTTGAGGCCACATGGGAGGTTGGAGACGTCGACATCGAAGGTGAACTCTTGATTCACGAGCTTGAAGAGCTCGTACTGTGAGTCGCTGGCCATAAGGTAAACGCGCGAGCCGACGTTCTTCTGAGTGCTAGTGGTGACAAATTTGAGGGTGAGCGCGTCGCCGCTGGTGCTGATACCGTAGGTACTGGCGTAGTCTGCACCCTCAAGGGCGCAATTGGATGCGCAGGTAGCACCATCGGGACAGAGCGTGTTGTCCCACGAGCTGCCGGAGTAGCAGTTGGTAAGGCTGGAGGTACTGTGAGTCCAGCGCCAGTTGGCGTCGAGGGTGATGGCACCAGAGGCTTGCGAAACGCAACCACCAGCCTTGGTGCACTTGTACCATGGAAGCTTGGGGTGGGTCTCAGCGGTGTTGGTGCCAACCTGCTGGGCAGATACAATAGCAAGGAAAGAGAGAGCGATAAGGGCGACTTTTGGGAACATTGTGGGGTAGGAAAGGGTCTCGAAAATGGGTGTTTTTGGTCGAGGTCGATCTGAGGATTGGCTGGAGGTTGAGACAGGCTTTATACATCGCTGATGTGGGGAAGTGTGGGGTACCCCTAAAACGCGTACCTGCACGAATAGGATCCGTATGACGAGGAAGAATATTGAACGACGATTGCGGGGGTGGCTCCCGCAAGCCTAGGGGTTGTATCGCGTGGGCGAATGCCTCCGCTACAGTGCAAAGAGACGATATTAATTGATGGCGCCCTGAGACAGTGGACCCATGATCATCGATGATCCCAACAATCCTATCGAAAAAATGCTTTTCAAGTTTTCAACTTCGATGAAGAAGAATGAAGATCAGAGAACACACGGTATGATTTCGGAGATATGGACGGCCCTTGAGGATCATGAAAGAAGTTGACCTGGTGACTCTCGGGTAACAGTCGCCAGGCTGAATCATTATAAAGTGCCCATCGAATGAATAGATGATCCTGTTGTGGCGGCAGAT
>JABCKO010008002.1:0-18965 GCA_018855915.1 Tephrocybe sp. NHM501043
AAAAGCTTCTGGACACGTTCGTTGAGGACAGGATCCCTTTTGAAGCTTCCCAAATCATAGAAGAGGAAGGAGAGAATGTTGTCTTTCTCCATCAAAGAATCCAAATCCAGTGTTTTGACAATGTCTTCGTCTGTGGATGTCGAGTGTGCTAATCTCCAGATTGGGGTATTCACCCTTTCGTTCACTAACTTTCGAAAATTGGGCGATAATTCGGTGAGCTCTCGAAGACCTTGTTCGGCTCTGCCAGGAAATCGGATCCCTGGGTTGGAATATCCTGGTAAAGGCACTTAGTGCGTACAGTACTGAAAGTAGAAATGTGACGTGCGGATACATATCTTCCAAACATCACCAAAATCATTGGATATTCTGGCTTTATTCACTCGACTTAAAAGGCCAGGTTCCCAATAAAGTAGACCAACAAAAGATTCTGGAGAACCGAGGGTTTCGATGCTGCCTCGAATAGAGTCAGGACAGATTGAGGAAAGAAGCTTGGCCGCATCATCAATTCCTAAGACTTGCGGGAAAGAGTCAAGTGCATCGTCTGCCGACATGGAAGTCGTTAAACAATCGTAGGAGTTTGAGGTAGATGTTGTGGACTGGGAGCTATGTTGGTTTCAAGTGCATAGCCACACCAACACGTGTTAGAGGCACGACCATATAATCAGTCAAGTGACTCAAGTCAGCTCGTAAGTGAACTTCGTACTCAATGGGTCTTGCATTCTTGAATCATGGATTGAGCACTGTCAACTAACGGAAATTTGATGTTCACTTTTCTGGTCTTCTACGCCTTGCGCGCGAGTTCAGCTTGAGCCAACATCCCTGCTCCTGCTCCAATAAGTACTGAACTACTTGGAAGCCTTGTCACCCAGTGATCCAATACTAAGTTATAATACTAGGTTTGCCTTGGTCCATCAGAGCCCTTTTCTGCCAGCGAATTCTCCGGATTCGGCGGAAGTCTGCTATCATTTTGAAAGATTGTCTTCAAAATCGTTTTATGAAGGGTTGGTAATCGAGACTAGGCCCGTACATCGTTTCCTGCAAAGTCATTGCACTTGCATCATTGGCAATTGTATTCAGGAATCAAGATCCCCTTATCTACCGATTGTACAACACAAAGAAGACAATTCGGACAGTGGACCCACAAACGCCCACAAACGCCCACAACTGCCCATAGCTCCAGACAGGTCTGATGGATGACATCCCAAGTCCTTGTGTAGCTTGGACAGATCGTCGCAAAGGCAACGGATAACATCGAAGATAACCCCTGTTCTGAAAGAGGTCCATGCACTCATTTATCTCCATAAGCGAATATCTAACAGATCACTACCACCTGCGAGTTGTCAGTTCTTGGCTTTGTCATTCGTTTGTGACATATTCGTTCTGCAGGGAAGGGAAAGGCCCCAATACCAGATCACAATACCAGCTCTGCCTTGAACGGGGTTCTTGCTAAGTACTCGTTTCCATCAGAACCCGTCGTCGTTCTCTTGATTCAATTTCTGGCAATGGTTTTCCGGATCTGGAAGGTCCATTTGAATGATCCCGAGATCTATTTATAGATCGCAGTATTACCTTAGGATTGTTCTTCAAAATCATTTTGAGGAGGCTGGTACTAACCGAGACTAGGTCTGTCCTTAGTTCTTTGCGAAGTCTTTGCACTTGGGTCATTGACAATTGTATTCAGGAATTAAGATCTCCTTATTTAAGATTATGCAATGCAAAGAAGGCAGGTCGGATAGTGGACCCACAAACGTCCACAAGTGCCCATAGCTCCAGACAAGTTAGTCTCCTAGACAGACTCATCACACGGTCGTACATACCTCCTTTCTGTAAGACAAGTCTGATGGATAACTTCTCAAGTCCCTGTGTAGCTGACAGTCTTGACAGATCATCGCAACGGCCTGAACGAATGGCATCGAACATTTGTTTCTAAAGAGGTACACCATATCCATTTACCTCTATAAGGGTCCTTATTGTATAGAGGGCGTAAATTGGGGGCAGCGTGGAATACATTTATAAGGATGCGAATGGACTTGGCTGGAGAGGTCTCATAGAAGACTTCTCACCATTCTTTCAACGGCTTGAAAGACCCCATCTCCACTCAGCACTGAGCGATGTTGAACAACCGCCTAGAGAAAAGACACTCGGCGTGGATTGCTGACCTCACAGAGATGATAGCCCGTAGGTCTCTTGCCAAATCACCGTCCAGCCCAGTTTGACATTCCTTACAGAATCTGAAAGCGAGTTTACGGCCACATATCTCGTTTCTCGTGTTGCTCAGACACGTGTTAATCAATTCCAATACATCCTTGACCATGTTGTTCAAAGATTTGCAAAGATCGTCGACGGAGATAGCTTCATCGTCCCCTGGAAGCCCGAATCAACAGACCCCGTGATCATCGAACACTGTGCCCGCCTTAGAATTCCAATGTTGGATGGAAATCCGTGTATCCTTCTTCATGGTCTCGGTGATGGCGATGCCCCCAGTTTCGAGGATTGGGAACAACATTCCTCGAGAATCGCCAGGATATTTACTTCTGGCAAAAGCGCGAAACACTCGTAAGGCGATCATATACTCTGACGGTGGCGGCTTAGGGTGATAACAATTATGTTCCAGAATCTTGCTAAACACAGCTGGATCTGGAAAAACAAGGCTGGTGCTCGAGGGCCTATGTCAAAACTGGGGGTTCTATTTTACCTGCAAAACAGACGAAAAGGAAATCGGATCGTCTGACATTGGCCTTGTAATTGACAAGGCTGGATGTCTCGTGGTCCATGGCCTCAAAGAATTCCTTCCATTCACTCCCACTAACATGGACCCCACCTCACGAGAGGCTAAGGAGCTCGAAACCGATATCGCCTACAATGGAGCAATATCATCGCGATGCTTTCGTTCCGTCATGGCTGCTCGCCTCTTAATCTTTTCCTGTTTTCTTAGGGCCTTTCTGAATTGCGACAAACCTGTGGCCCCGTCAACTCTCAAGAAATCGTGGGTTTTTGTGCAGGTCGATCCAAGCCTTCTCGCAATAGACGAGGAGCACTCTGATCTATTTATGGAACTCACCGCCATCTTGTGCACCATACAAAAACCACATGCTCTCAGCGAGCTTGTAGCAGAATTATTGTTAATCTGCCGCTCCTATGTTAGTTTATTGGATCCAGGCTTCTCAGGCATCCTACATTGCGTCGTTGATGAAGCCCAAACTGCTGCAGAGGCATTTCCCAGAGCATTTCGCGATGGTACTGGGTCCAAAGATCGTCCGGCGTTGCGTGCCATGATTTTCGGCTGGGGGAACTTGCGTTTTCTTCACTTCGTCATCACAGGGACGTCTGTAAATCATGACTACATCATGGAAGCCCTCAGTTCTGCAATGGGAAAATATGATACATTTCAGGACGGAATCACAGACACCGGATCTACAGCGGACAAAGACCACAAGATTATAAACTATCTCGAAAAATACCTCCCCCAGCATTACTTGAGGACAGAAAGTGGGAAAGAACTCCTCTCTCGTGCAATCTATTGGCTCTATGGACGGTCGGTGCTTCTCTAATGATATTATTCACCATGTATACTGAACCATTATTCGGTAGACCACGTTTTGTCGCTGCGTATGTTCAGTTTGTCATGGATCACAACTTTCGAAGCTACCATAGGCTTCTCACAAAGTACATTCGGTACATCACACGCTTTGTGCCCACCGATGCATTGGCTTGGGAGGAAAACGAGGACCCTATTGGAGTAACAAAGTACCCTCTCTGTCCTTTTGACTTTGCTCGAGGTCAGCATTGCTTTTTCCCAATTCCTAATCATTTTATGCTCTTGTTGAACTGTCCTCAGCTGAAAAAATGCATTACCTACTCCTAGACTTGGTTCAAAAGCTCACATACGAACGCCTAATGAGCGGTAATTTGGACTTTGGACTATCTATGGTTCTGCCTGAGAAGAATATCAAATTGGTGGAATGCGGATTTGCTCGTTTTCAAGGGACCATGATGCAGGATTCTAATCCTGTCATTGACGAACCTCTGGTATACCTTGCTGCCGAGTTCTGGATAAATATGCAGGGAAGAATATGGAACTCACGCCACGATGTCTTTGCCCAAGCTATTGGAAATCACACTCTTACCGCAAACGGGCTGGAAAGATATACAGCCCTGTGCTTGGCGGACGCTTTCAAGGATTATATTCCCCTCTCCACCTTTTTCACATTTGCAAATATAGGGAGTTTCCGAGGGTTATCAGGACGTTCAGCTCGGCTAGTATCATGCTGGTATGATACCACGAACACATTTCGGTTCGCCCCATCCTCATTTCCTTTGGAGAGCAAGATTGGCCCCGATGGCAAAACGGTGCTCTTGGGATCAATGTCACCCTGCCACAGAATTGGATATTCGCCTAAAGATGAAGGCGGCGATTATGATTGGCTTACCTTAAAAGACAGGGCACCATTCCTATTCCCCCACACAAATTTTGGGCCAGATTTACTCTTTCGACTTCACTTGGAGGGTTCAAACCCGCCGCAAATTATCACTGTAGCCCTGCAAGTCAAGTTGAGATCCACAACCGAAGACTTCCCCCCCAGCGATATTCTACAAGCAATCCGAACTTGCACGCCTGATTTCTTTTGGCTCAATGTTTGTACAACCATAATCCAGAATGAAATACATTTGCACTAATCTTTGATCATCAGAAAAACCAAAAGATCTTCAAAAACAAGACTGCTGCCTTCAATGGTGACGATATTCATACGGCCACAATAAAGGCACTCGATGATCTTCCTGGCCGATTTTTCCCCCAGGAACCAAATTATCACAGCATCCTTCGTTGCTTATTTGTCTATCCAGCAGTCCCTAACCAATCCACGTGCCAGAGAATCTTACAAGTCGCCACACAATCTGCATCCGATTCCCATGAATTATCTGTGCTTCCCGTTACCTCTATCCAAAAACTTTCCGACGCTGTCATGAAGGCGACAGGATTCCACGAATCCAGGAGGCTAAATGCGAGGTCTGCAGCTAAAGCAGCCAAAAGGGACACTAAAAGTTCCCCGTATCCAACACTGAAGGCTATCCAAGAGCTGACCTCAACAGAGATCGTACCTGATCTGGTACTCCGAGACGATGATGTGTCGAGTCTTGATCCTGCTGGTTTACTCCATCAATTGCGCCTGCATCGAAGACTGGATAGTATCAGGCATCTTCGTAGAGGCCCGATTGAATACGCCACGCCTGATGGCGAATTCATAGATAGAAAGAATGCGACCCAGCTAATGGATGCTGTTCGGGCAGCGGCTCGACGCTATGAGATGGAAGAGAGCTCCTAACTCCTTCGACATTTGATTCTAAAGTCTAATACCTTCAAATATTGTATGCCAAAGTACTTGTTATTATTAGTGGAGCATCAAATCTCAGCGACTTTTCCCGGCTTCTGGCAGTAGCTTTAAAATTTTAATGCATGAAGCATGAAAAAATCATCACTTTTGCATCACTTTGTTTCTTTCTCAAGGGTTGTGGTCTATTTGCTGAAATTTGTTTGACCCTGCGCCACACCAAACAACTTGGACCCACCACCATCCACATTACTTGTGATTGAAATGTGTTTTCATGATCAGCGGCCTTGGAGATTGTGTGGAGTAAATACACGAGCATGCTGTCACCCGTCCGTGTCTTATGAGGGCGACGCCATTTGGTGACGACACAACTGGTTGTCCTCGGTTGATGGATACTTTTTCTTCCACCTGACAGTGCCAGTGGTGCCCTCGAGAATAATTTTCAAGTTTTATGTGCGTCATCTTGACCTCATACAATATCCCCAGCTTGATGCTTTCCTCAGTGCAGATTTTTGTGTCCTGCATGACACGTTACTTGTCTTTGCTTCATCCGTGGAACACCTTTATGTACACTATTGGACAGAAACCGCATATTGCGAGCAATTCCTCGGCTTCATAACGGACAACACCCTTTACAATTTTGTGGTTTGAGACCTGCTTTGCAGTGCTTCCACGCTAAAAAAGCCGGGCCGCTTTCATCACCTTATCTTGACCGTACCTCAAAAATTCATAACACAAAACCGTTGTGAGAATTGCTCTTATGTCATACTTATGCATTTACCGGACTTGATAGCTAGTAGGAATAAACATATCGTAAACTCGGGCCGATGTTTTATGTTGTAACAGGGGAAACTGCTTCACGTAACTCTCGGGTCAATGGACCGACAAAAACAATGCAATAGGCCCTCAACTACTGCAGAAACCTGCTGGCATTGACGGGCTTATTTTTCAGTATCTTTTCTTGTGGTATTGCTTCCTATATCATTGACATTGTTGTCATTCCGGCCCAACCCAGCCATCCTTGTGTATCTATTGCCGCTTCTTCGTATGCTATCTATGAAGGTTTCCACTTTGTCAGCTTTCATTTCATTCTATCTGGAATAATAAGAACATGTTGAATCAGTATTCACAGCACATGTACAACTCCTTCCATACCACTGCTTCGTCTCACGGAGGATGACGAACATCTGTACTCTGGGCCTCTTGTTCCTGATTTCGATCTGAGGGACTAACAATGTCAGCGATGAAACGAGATTTGTAAACCCGCTTTGATGCTAAAAGCACTTTTGTGGGATACAATACTTTTCTGGAGATGCTCGTGATACCTCCGAAGTGCTGCGCCAGCCGTACCAGGCATTTGCGGAACACACGTACGGCATTCTTTGTGAATTGTCATCAGTTTGTTGAGAAGTGTTCAACCCTCAAGAAAAGGATGAGTCCTGTATCTTTGTATACTGGTAACCAGTGGAACTTATGGTAGATGCGTGCAGTGGCTCGATGAATCTTTGTCACCCAGCTTTCTCCTCTTCTCAGGTGCTTCTCTGAATAGATAGACCTAGATCTGGGTTCCCATTTTCATTCTGATACCCTCAAGGAGATGTTCGTTTCCCCTTGGTATGTTTCATGAGGCCTTCTTTCCGTGAGGTGTTCTGTACGTTGACTGGCGGCATTACCAATAACTCCAGGGTCTCATGTTCTCAGGGAAATGGTTTTGGACCCGTGCTTGACGGTATTCTTTCGTAAAGCTCAAAGGTGGTAATATCAGAGGTGCTTAAAAGGCGTACAGAACTCAGAAGAATACCTCAGGGTCCTTCCCACTTCTTCACAAGCAGGATGTTCTTCTCTACCAAGTTTGCCGCTCTCTCTGCCCTTATCACCAGCGTTTCAGCCCTAGTGCTCGTTGCACCTCGCCAAAATGTATGTCTTACTTGGTCTCGAAGCCATGGCCTAACGAGATTGAATAACTAGGTTGACGGTGATTTGCACTTCTGCACTGGTCCCCTGTTCTCGGGAAACTGCAGCGACATCGCGTACACAAGTGGAACTTGCTACAACTTCCCTCCTGGGTATGTTGATATCATCACCAGTATCACTACAAAGGATAGAAGTGGCGACGTCTGCTGTTACGCTTTCTTGTAAGCACCGTTTTGTGACAAGGGGTCCAGAGTTAATCTAAACAATTGATGGTAGGGATACCGATTGTACTGGGAATGTGCTGGCCTTCAAAAACGATGGTGTCAGCGACTTAGGGCCTGGTTGGGACGACACCTTTGAATCCGTTCGATGCGACGTCAAGTCCACCTGCCCCTAGGTAGCCAGGCTTGATGAATTTTGTAAATGAAACAATTTATTGTACATAGACTCCAGATCATGTACTCTTAAGTATGTAGAGAGTTAGCTTGTCTCGGGTCCGTTTTTTGGAGGAGAAATTTCGAAATTGCAGTTTGATAAGATGCGTTCGTCGAAGCAATCTGAGTCGGATCGCGGATTCAGCACAAAATACCTGATCCGAATGATGTGAAGACGGCTTCTACCGAACGCAGCTGTCGGCTACCACGATCATTCACGCACCTCTGAACGAACGTGCATCATGTCCTCCTCGTGTTGTATGTCACCTGCTGGGATTGGTGTTGGCGGAAAGCCTTATGCGATGCACGATCCAAACAAGTCTCTCGACCTCCTAAACAAGCCATTAGAATTCTGGAACGCCTTTCCCCCGGAACTGCTACCGCCAATTTGATGCCCAAGCTCTCTTCTCCGCCTCCCTACCCCTATAATTCCCAGGCTATAAAAGATGAGATGCTCACAGAAGCGTCTCCGTTGATCACGACTTCCAAGGCCTCAAGGTGTAGTCAAGCAGGAACCATGGCTAAACTCCTTTTCATCAGCGCCCTATTGTCGCTTGGAGTCTACACTGCAACGAGCGCAACACTCGCTCCAAACGGAGATGTCACTACCAACGTTCCCAAGAAATTGTGGACGTCGTGGGCGATGTATTCTCCATATTTTGCCGTTGGTGAATATGAGACCGCCCCAAGAGGATGCCGTGTAACGCAGGTATGTCCTAACGCCTGCATTTCGTTTATCTACCCTCTTAACGATATCACGGCAGGCCAATATTGTACGTGAAGCCATGACTCTTCTGCACATTAAGGACGTGGTGTCTAATCTTCAGTTCATTGCAGATTCAGAGGCATGGCGCTAGATATCCGACGTCTGGCGCAGCAAAGGGAATAGTGGCAGCACTGGCCAAACTTCAATCTGTCGACCACTACACTGACTCAAGCCTCGACTTCATTAAATCATATACCTACGCTTTGGGTACAGATGACTTAGTCCCCTTTGGTGCATCGCAGTACGTTTCACGTAAATGAAGCCTAAAGCCTACTTTCACTGATAAATTTGCATTGTAGATCACAAGCATCTGGACAGACACACTACGAACGCTATAAGTCCCTCCTCAGCCATGGTCAGCTTCCGTTTGTGAGATCCGATAGCTCGGAGCGTGTTGTGCTATCAGCCACCAATTGGACTGCAGGTATGCCATGCACCGAAGTTTCGTGTGCGTTCTATTGATTCAGTTGTTCGTTTAGGTTTCTCATTTGCCAGCAATCATATCTACAAGCCTACTCTTTCAGTTATTCTGTCCCAAGATGTGCGTCATTACTCTCTGTGTTTGTGATTACCCGACTCAACGCCATTTTAGGCTAATGACACTCTCGATGATAACATGTGTCCCAATGCTGGTAATTCGGACGCTCAGACGGGTGCTTGGGTGCAAAAATACGGCGTTCCTATTGCGGCGCGCCTGAATAAGCACGCACCTGGTGCCAACATTACTGCCACAGACGTCTACAGTCTGATGATCATGTGCCCCTTCGAGTCCGTTTTCCTCAACCGCGAAGGGCCCTTCTGCAACCTTTTCACGCAGACAGAATTCGAACAGCTCGAATACTACGGAGACCTAGACAAGTACTATAACACTGGGTAACCATCGTATTCACCTTTCCTTCCTTTCTTCTATTGACGGATTTCTTAGATATGGACAAGATCTTGGTCCCATCCAAGGCGTCGGATACATCAACGAACTCATCGCACGCCTCACTGGCAAGCCTGTCAGCGATAACACCCAGACCAACCGCACTCTTGATGCATCACCCGAAACGTTCCCTCTTGATCGTACCATCTATGCCGACTTCTCTCACGACAACCAAATGATCGCCATCTACGCTGCCCTGGGCCTCTTCAGACAGTCCTCCCCACCCAACCCGACACTGCCGGATCCAAAGCGCAATTGGATTACTTCCCACCTCGTGCCGTTCTCTGCTCGCATGATCACCGAGAAGTTGACTTGTACTTCGGGCAAGAAGAATACTGACTATGTCAGGATCTTCGTGAACGATGCTCTTCAGCCTTTGGAGTTCTGCAGAGCTGGCAAGAACGGCTTGTGTACCGTCGACGCGTTCGTGAAGAGTCAGTCATACGCTCGCAACGATGGGAACGGAGACTTTGAGAAGTGCTTTGCGTAGATGGTACAACACACGATACCTGGGAAGCAACTGGGAAGGAGGGGCATACCCATAACACGATACACCCTCTTTATCTATCTATCTAACGCTATATACATACTCACGAAAATAGACATGTAGCTATCACATCAACCAAGGACGGGTTTCTGATCCCCATGACGAGGTCTTGCGACTGATAAGTAATGCAAACACAATGAAACGGACCTTGGAGCTTCAAACAGATTTCTCACGCCATCAAAGCTCTTCTCACCGGCGCGTAGTTCAGAGGCAGAAAAAATCACTCAATGAAGTAGTGATTGTTTTTACATAAGTAGTGCGGCGTGGCAGCCAATCGCCAGCTGGGGAATCAGTGGTCATTTGCCCAGACAAAGGCAGCCCGCTTACAAGTCGGTGGGTATGTCTTTTCCAGAAGGTGTGTAATGATCTCTGCTCTTTTGCCAGTTCAAGGGACAAGGGTCACACGATTCCTGAGCTCCACCACGCTTCTCGCCCTGGTTCGTCTCATAAGGCATGCAGCATGAGATCAACACTACTGCTCCTTTGGCTTTCCCCACTTCGTCTCATTGAACTTGAAATCCACAGCAACTTCTAGAGATAACAAATCATGTCAAGGACCTCGAACGGACACGATATAGAGAAAGGAGAGATCGTTGAGACCAACCATTTCGGTCATAGCGGGAAGGAGCCTATCAATAGGCCCTCCAAGATAGCCAACCCAGCTCCCGCGTACGTTTTCCCTCATCACAGTAAAGAACAATGTGTTGAGACAAACCGCAGTGGATTGTTCTCGTTCGCGAGTACGACGTTCTTGCTTTCGTTGTACAACCTCAACACGCGTAATGTCCACACGCCGAATGTCATTGTAGGCATGTCCATCTTCGCTGGAGGCCTCGTACAGCTCCTGGCTGGCATGTGGGAGTTCCCTCGTGGTAACGTTTTTGGTGCGACCGGTAAGAGAGATGTCTCAAGTATATAGGCAGTTTAATAATACTCAGTTCAATGGTGCCAGCTTTCTCGTCCTACGGCTCCTTCTGGATGTCGTACGCCACAATCTTCATTCCTGGATCTGGTGTTCTGTCGGCCTACGACGGCGCTCCCGACGAACTCGCGAATGCCCTTGGGTTGTACCTGATCGTCTGGTTCATGATCACGGTCATGTTCATGTAGGGCCTCCCGTTATAATATTACATTCAGTCCCACTGATGCATCGAATACGTAGTCCACCTGTTGTACGACGAAACATCGCATTCACGGTTCTCTTGTCAGTGCTCGCGATAGCGTTACTCATGCTCTCGGTTGCCCAATTCACAGCTTCCGCAATGTATGTCATCTGCACTTCGCTACCCGTTAATAATTCACCAGGGCTTCAGGGTCACGAAAGCAGGAGGGGTGTTCGGCGTAATCACTGGGATCATCGCGTTCTACATTGGGGTAAGCGAGATGATGTCAGCAGAGGAGACTGCGTTTGTGAGGATCCCACTATCTTCACGAGTTCTCCAAGTAGATCGACGCTGTCCAAGTTGTGGTCAGCACATGTGGTATCCAAGACGGTTCGGAGAACTCCAAGGAATGTCTGTGGGCGGCCTTTGGAAGTGAGAATGTGCGGGTGGGTGAAGTAACGGTATCGTTGCGAGAGGAAGACGACTCTCGGGTGAGCGGGTGACACTGTTGTCCCAGGATGTGAGAGATCGAGACCAATTCGTGGCGAACGATATACTGCTGGCTTCTGCTGGAACGAAGATGGCCTAGGTCGCAGGAATAAGGAGGTTGGGCGAGTAGTGAAGGCAGACGTGTCATTGGCCCACTTCTGTTCGACAAGTTCAGGGATGGAGGATGCCTTACTAAGACGAAGGACTTCGTCAACAAGTAGAGAGGGACCAGAAATGACCTTTTTATCCGATATACGTCGGAGGCTCCGAAGAAGTGCTCCACCCCGAATTGAAATCTGTCTGTCAACAGTTACCTCAGGTTGAGGTTGGCTAAAATATGGACTGGCTATCGTTTCCGGAGGGCCACCAATAGTCAAGTCCATTCCCTTGCGGGAGCCTCCTCGATATGCAGTCAAACTGGTTGAACTGCGAGTAGAGTCAGTCGATCGCCTAGGTGCACGATGGAAATACCTAGCCAATCGGCGTTTTCAGCGCAACTTGGAGTTTTTATATGGCTGGCTCACACACCATCTTCCACTTATCGTCTGCTCCTCACTGCCATGAGTAAACGGATCTTCGTGGCATCCGTCCTTCCGCAGATAGAACTCGAGTTCGAGGATCTCAAACGCTTCCTCCTCGTCCCCAGACCTGACGACCAGATGAAAGTCATGTAAAAGGGCATATCCCACAGTATCAAAACGTTTATTGATTGTAGAAGCGGTGTTCAAAGAAGAAAAGTCGAGATTTTGCTGCAGGGAGATTGTTTGCGAGCCTATTTCCTGCGCCTGGGCGTCTGGTCGAGATTTCTTCTGTGGAATGAGGGCGTCATTGTCATCTCCTTCGCCTGCCTTTCTTTTTGTTGACATAGCGGACAAGAGAAAGAAGCGTAGTCATGGTGGGAAGAGATTAACAACATTTGTGTTCACACGGGGTTACGATGACTATCAAGAGGGTCCAAGTAACGTACAACACATTGAACAGAGCACTCATCTAGCACCACAGGCTGATGGCTTTTTGAATAGCTTTGTAAACTGCAGTTTAAACCTTTTCTCTTTAACTCTTTCTTATTGGCTATGTCTAAGTCTTTCGCTGTTTTGCATACGCTTGGAATTAACACACTTTACTCGTCAAAGGTTACTCGTATGATCCATGCCTTGTGGCGCGGTCCAACTGGCACTGTATATCCACTGTAAAGCAGGCTTGAGGAAGAGAGTGGGGACATTCTGAAGCCTGTCTTGACAATGCTGCGAAGGCTCAGAATGCTCACAACCTCGATGATGCTTTGTTAATTGTGATTCGTGATATTCTGATATTCTACATCTTCTGTCCTTCATAAAGCCCGATATGATCGTCTTCACGGATTGACAAATCATCCATATCCCGCTGACGGATAGGTTGATAGATAATTCAGTTAAGATTTCAGCTCACATGATGCACGGATGGTGAGCAGTTTACGAACTACATAATATTCGTCTGACTGAAAAGGACTATATAAAGTGCACAAGTATGAGCTGTTAGAATTTATGCTTCGAACGTTGGTTACAATGTTTCCGAGTTGACTGTGTACTATCTACAGTTTGACAGATGGAGATGGACGTGAGTCGGCCTTTCGATCTGTACGGTATCAAAAACCTGATCTCATTTTATAGCCATTTGCGTAACGATAGGCTAGACTCTGGTAGCTGGTCTTATAACATATGATAGTCGAATCTCTGGCATTCCTGATCCCACCAACCCAACGACTGGGGCTACGCGGACTCAAAGGGGAACATTGCTATGAAAATGGCTGTAACTAAACCATTCCGATGCACTCCAACGCCTCCTTGAGATGCAATCTGTTGAAGATGTAGTGTCAAATCGACTCCCTGGCGTTCTCATGGTCTGCCAGCTGGAAGAAATAGTGCATGTGCCGATCCGTGCCCCAGGCTGCCCGTTCCCATCTCGTTATGTCTTCGCCTTTGGTGTGGAGCATGCTCCAGTATGTATGCAACATTTGAATGTTTCCTCTTAACTCATCTTTAACCAGCCTTCTTTCGTTTTGCCAATACTGCAAGGCTCTCACAATCATTCCCCCGCCCTCGCCTGTCTTTCTTGGTACAACTGTCATCGTAACTTGGACATTTCTTCCCACAGACCCACCGTCCTTTCTTCTATCTGCGCAATGCGAAGGTGCAATTATGACTCCAGGTGTAAACGCCACAACCTCCGATGGCGAACTGTTTATTCGGATACCATCATACTTCAATTTCCGCTTCTCGTAAGCCCATTACCAGTCACCTCACACTCAATTCTCATGCTTTCACCCAGACTTCCATGCTCGATTTTTGGCAGGGCTCATGGGTGATCAGTTGTTTTGTATTGCAGCCTGCTATCGATAGCTGATGCTCGGCGGCGCTTCTTCAGAACAAATCAATTGCTTGCAGAAAGCAAGCCATTTAACTTGGTTCTTGCAGACCCAAGCAATACCTTGTCCATCAACCCAGGGACTCCTGCTCTCTTGCCTACCTCGACACCTATTTCGTACGTTTCAGTGATTAATTTGTAATGTTTTTTTTTCAATCCGGGATAATGGTGCCAGATCGTCGTTCCCTTCCAATAGTATCTCAAGTTCTCAACAGCATACCAGCAACACCGGGAAAACGGTTCCCCTTGAGAGCATCTTGGCACCATCAAATACGAGAAAAAAGGCATCGGTGGTCTTTAGCACTGTGGTGCCAACCAGCACAGTGTCAAGTGCAACCCAAACAAACACTAGCGCAGAGCTCTCATCAAGTAGACCATCTCTTAGTGTTATTATCGGACCTTCAGTAGGGGGCTTCGTGCTAATCTGTATACTGGTCGCTGTCTTGATATTGTGCCGACGGAGTCACCGCCGTAATTCTACCCCATCTCTCGAAGCAGTCCCTTACGAAGCTACATATACCACATCTTCTGGTCCATACTCGAGTTCAAGTAACGACAGAAGAATTGACCTTGGTATGAAGCCGTTTAGCTGCTAAGATGTCAGTGTGGTGATGATATAATATTCTAGATCCGCGCCTCAGAAGCGATGTACCACCGACAACTGATCTCTTCGCTGCGGAAGAAGAAACGATGGAGCCCCAACTGCGAGAGATGGTGCAGAGGATGGGTGAGCGGATACTGGCATTGGAGGCTCAACGACGAGATCCTGGCGGTGACAGGTTTGGTGATACGGATGTTATTTACTACGAAGATCAACTCCGACCACCACCTAACTATTCTCAAACCAGGGGGGTGCCACCTTCGAGGCCTCCCTCGCCTCCCGTTCCTGCGCCTACCGTTCAGGGGCCTGCTACGGATCACGTCGGGATAGCGTTTTGATATTCTTTTGGAAAAAATACGAATAGAATATGAGATCAGGATAAAGAAAACATAAGACCAGTTCCCCTAGATTTCCTACTCCACGCGGGCGTGCCGTTCTTGTATGCAGGCAGGGTGTGAGCGGTGGGTGTTGGGAGGATCAGAGTTGGGGAGGCGTTGGAGGCGTGTGGGACGAAAGACTCAGAGACAGGCGCGATTTTCGAAGAAACCACTATCTGTGGCCTTTAGTACCGTGTCTCCAGACAGTACGACCAGTGAGTCGTTGACAAGCACACTGTCAAGTTCAGAGCAAACAAACACCAGTACCGGCGAGGCGACGGTCTCATCAAGCAGACCAGCTCTTGGTATTATTATCGGACCTTCAGTTGGGGGTTTTGTGCTCATCTGTGTCCTTGCCGCCTTCTTGTTATTGCGCCGGAAAAGCCGCCGCCGTAATGCTGCTGCATCTCGTGAAGCCATCACCTATGATACTTCGCCTACCACGTCTTCTGGACCATACGCGAGCCCCAGCAGCGGCAGCAGAATTGGTGTTGGTATGATGCCGTTCAGTTGCTTAGAGGTCACTTGTACTCGTATTGATATAATGTTCTAGATTCACAACCCAGGAGTGATGTACCATCGACTGCTGATCTCCTCGCAGCGGAAGAAGGTGCGCTGGCAGAGCTACAACTGCGAGAGATGGTGCAAAGGATGAGTGAGCGTATATTGGCATTGGAGGCTCAGCAATCAGCTCCTGTTGGTGACATGTTTGGCGATACGGGCGTTATTGACTACGAAGGCCAGCTCAGGCCACCGCCTGGCTACTCTCAAGCCAGGGCGACGGCGTCACCTTCGAGGCCTCCCTCGCCTCTCGTTCCTGCGCCTGACGTTCAGGAGCCTGCTATGGATGATGTTGGTATAGCACATTGACAATGTTTTTATAGGGATGTACTTGTAGAAAGGAAATTCGCGTTAACGATTGCATGGAATATCTCCGCAGAATTGATTCTTAATGCATGCGCATCGTTCCCAGGGAACTTGAAGCCAGAGTCAAGGGCGACACTACTTGATGGAACTTTACAGGCTACTGCTGGATATTTGCAAGCAAACCAACGTGATTTCACCCGTTGCGTGGAAGGATGGTTTGGAACTAGACGGCATCGCGGAGACCGCAACTACAATTGAAGGTACTCATGGTCCACTTTGGTAAGCTGATGTCAGTCGGTCAGTCGGGGGAAGGGGGAATGTGTACATTCCATTAAAGACGGCCAATGGCTCCATATGTGCTTGGGATACATACTCATACGCACTCATCTTCAGCAGCCGGTGCGTGTATAAATTTGGCTGTAAGTGGGTTCTTCTTGTAACCATGCTGACGCCTGCAATGTAGAATCGGCGTTTCCGGTGAACACACCTCCTAGTCCAAGTCCTAAGTACTTTGGCTCGCAACACGTTACCTTTGGTGGTTAGGGCATGTGCTGATGAATTATTTGAAATGTGTGGAGGAGCCAAATCTTGTGACGGCCTGATATGGTGTTTGACAGACTATCAGAGCATCCATGTATGTCTTTGTTGCTTTTGTAACTTGTTCAATCTGCTTCTCATCATTCTGTCCACTTGGGTAAGCGTTCAGGCTTTATCGCCCGCGGCCGGATCTTTGTTTGCTGGTTTCTATCACATGTATCTTGATATCGAGTTCTCTCAATTGCATTCGGCCGCCCTGGATCAGCGCTCAGAGCTCTCAGTCCTCATGTCAAATACGACATTGATAGACGCCCATTCAAGGCTGTGTTTGCTGTGTTTCTGAGATTTGGAGTGGTACATATATTTGATATTTATACACTTCGTTGACGCAAAGACATTAGGTCCCATTTGAATTCGCCTCCGCTACCATGGCCAGCTCTAAGTCGTTTAACCTCAAAACTATTCTCAAAGCACTTTCCCCTTCCCGCGACGGGACTCAGAATAACTTACACGTTGTAAAGAATTCTTCTGCTACAGCCGCCATCTTATCTTCCGGAGTTGTCGATAACCGCCAAGTGGTTTCGTCATCTCGTGGAGAGTTTGCTCTCGAAGCAGCAAATCCTGCCCTCCGTTTCATGGCTGCTGTTGGAGAAGCAGTACCAATTGCAGGTGGCCCTTTGAAAGGTGTTGCCAATGCTTTATTGGTCCTTCTTGATGCCCACGATGTTAGTATGATCAGTTCCATGGACGGCACGATAACTGACTTGAAGGACCACGACAGAAAAACAGGCAAAGCAAGAAGGACATGGATGATCTCCGATTGAGGATAGATTGTTTGAAAAGGATACTATCGCAGGTGGACGTCAGCAATGACACGCCCTTGAGGAGGACCTTGTATTGGCGAGTTTATGTATTAAAGTTGTCTTCCGTTCAAACCTCCTGATGGGCAAATGCTAGGCAATTGGCTGGCATTGAAGAAGAGTTACTCAAGGCCATCAAGATGCCAAAAATTCGTTTTCAGGCCGTGGCGGAGCTGATAAAAGGCTGTTGTACAAATGCCAGGGATTATGTTGAGGAGTATAACACAGTATGCCATCCTTTCGTCTGAGTGGGGCGCTGTCTAATTGTCTTATCTTCATATAGGCAACCATGACAATGATGCAGGCGTCAATTACAATGATGCAGTCCTCTATGACCCTCTCCGTAAATGTAGTCGATGCGTTGGGTAACAAGCACTCCATCTCATTCTACCCAGCGGCGCAAACATTCGAGGTGCACGCGTTTCTCTCTGATACTAAGTACACCATTGAAATCACTTCGACCACCAGCAATTCACACAAGCCCTCCGAACATTTTACGTTCGAGATAGCGATCGAGGATCTGTACACCACCAAAATCTTGATTGGAATCAATACCATCTCGGCGTCAATGACAACCGGCAGATCAGGGGTATTAAGAACGACCACGACTTGCGAGAGTTAGTTCAACCGGGGACAACTGTTGTGATGAGTATCGTTGTGCTGCAAGACGAGAATGGAAATAAGGTAAGAGAATGTCCGGCCTGTGGTACAGAGAATAGGAGGAGGCTGGATGCTGTATTTGACGAGTGGTACGTCTGTTTAAGCGCTTCCCCGTGCGCATAGCTCAATGTTGAAAGTGCAAATCCTCATTGTCGGAAATATATTGAACGCACAAACGCCATCCCATGGAGCAAAGCACAAATGCTGGTCAGAAAAGCGCTTACTCGCAACGATATGGAATTAATAGTGAATGTGCACTTGAATGTCTATGTAGGTGGTTTGGGCTGACTTGCATTCATGGTCAATTTCATTGTCTGACTTCTTTTTCTACTGTAAGGGGTGCGTCACTCGCCCAACAAGCCACGCTTTCCTTAATGTTGACCTTTATGAATTCTTGTCTTACAGGAGGTGTGCCACCTCACTGACCCACCGTTCACACTCATGTTGACCGCTTCTCTGAATTCTTTCGTCTCACAGGATGTGCGTCACCTAAGAAGCCATGCTTACACTGATGTTAACCGTTTCTTTGAATCTCTTTGCCTTGCAGTGGGTGCGTCACCTCAGACGCTACATTCAGCACTCACACCGACATTGACACAATCACTTTGTCCCGCAGGCGGTGAGTCACTTCACAAAATACACCCACAAGTAATGTTGACTTTTCACAAGCGGGTGGGTCACCTCACGAGATATGCTTACCCACCAATGTTGACCATTTCTTTGAACCCTTGATCTCACAGGAGGTGCATCATCTTGCATCGAATATATGGCTGATGCTGACTGTTTCCCCTTTGATTCCTTTGCCTCACAGCGGGTCTGTACTCTCAAAAATATAATTACACCGACGTTGACCTTTTTTATTATTATTGTCCCACAGCGGGTTTGTCATCTCACACAATATGCTCACAACTGATGTTTAATGTATCTTGGAATCCTTTTGTTCCACAGCGGGTGCGTCACTTGAAAAGCTATGCTGATACCAATGTTAGTAATCGTTACTACTTATGTTTATCTCATAACAGGCGGTGCGTCACCTTGCTAAATTCCTCACATGGACCTTAACCGCTTTTTTTGTCGATCATTTTGTTTCACAGGCGGTATGTCACTTCATAATATATGCTCACTCACACTGATGTTGACTGTTTCTTGGAT